>VMDR010003548.1:0-15924 GCA_007922815.1 Macrotus californicus
TTAAAACATCTTGTGAAGTTTTTAACACAAAGTAGAGGCCATATGAGTTTTTCATCCTCCCCATTTTCCATTGTCACCTGTCTATCCATGTATATATCCCTTTGGCAATATTCTATTGATATCTTTACCTAAATATGCTATTGAACTAGAAGGCAGCATAGTACAGGGGTTAAGGTTGAAGACTCACTCCAGGCTTCTGAGGTCCAAAGATGGGCTATGCTGCTCACAGGTCCTGGAAATTAGGGCAAGTCATTTACCTTTTCTGTGCCTCCATTTACCCCTTACTGATATGGGGATTATAATAGCGACCTGCCTCAAAGCGTAATTGGGAAGATTACAAGCATTTAAAATAGTAGCTGACACTTGCATTAGTTATCATTATTGTTACTATCCACATATCCTGTTCTCACCTCAAGTTTAATCCCAAATAAAACTTCAAATGAGTAAGAGAAGTAAAAGGCTTTTTTAAAACTTTCATTTAAAGAAAAACTTTACTTCCTATGTTGTACATGTAGCCCATCATACAGAGTGTTCAAAAGGAACATTTTCAGACTTCATGGGGTGGCATCTAAACTGGACATCTTAGCATTGAATGGAGAATCACAGCAAACAGGAAGGACCACATAATGCCAGCAATATGTCAATATCAGAGTGAAATGGGTGATAGAGTCATCCACCTGAGGCACCCACAGTTTTCTTTACAAACAAATTAAAGGGGGTGGTGGGGAGAGGAAATGGGGAGCTACTGCTAAGTTTTTCAAAGCGAACCCGTTCTGGAGATGGGTTGCAGTTCAGTATTAGACACTTAAAAACGGTTAAGATGGTAAGTTTTATGTTATGTGTTTTCTACCGCAATTTAAAAGTAAATGAAATGGTAAGACGGTTTTGGACTACATTTATGCTGGGAGCCATATATCCGAGATGAAAAATAGATCACAAGGAGTTTTCAAAGCATTTTAAACACACTGATGCATAATGTGTTCACTGTTTTCCAGTACCCAGTCTTCTCTCCAACCATGCTTGCTAAGCTCTTAGATTTCCCACACAGCCTCTCATGCCCTGTCTTATAAAAGAAACTAAGGAAACACTTATACTTGGGAATACAGACAATTTCAAGAGTATCCGTTTCAAAACCTAGAGAGTCTGGGTTTAGGAAAGCAGTTGAAGAAAACCCAGGCCAAAAAAATAAAATGTTGACACCTAACAAAAGCCATAAGAATTGAAACTACAATTTATATTCCACGTGGGAAACAAATCAGGAAAATGTCAAAGCCAAAAAATGGTCACTTTCCAGGACTTAGCCCTTGGTGATAAAGACCGGATTCGTATCACAGGATGAAAAAGAAAAAAAACAAAACCCAACCAGCAAGGGAAATAATATGCAAAGGAAATAAAATAATGGACTTTCCTGACATGAGCTCTCTGACCCAGGCCAGAAGGAATTCTGTAGTACTTTTAGAAGCTGTTTAAAAGTGGCACCTCTCCAAAGGCAAATGAATTTAGGAAATTATCCACCCAAGTAAGGCGTATAAACAACCAGATCCTCTCTTAAAGCAATAGCAACTCACACCGTCTCATCTCAATGGGATCCTTTTCTGTTAAGAGGCTGGTGAGAACATTCCTCCCTTCCTCCATATCCCACTTAAGAATTATATGTGGCAAACAAAAAAAGAAGTTCAAGTTAACAATTCTACATTTCATTCCAGTGGGTGTGATTCTTTTAAAAGTGTCATTTATAATAAGAAATCAGCCGTCCAGAGCATCCATGGTTCCTCTGAGAATGTTTCCGTACAATGCTCATTGAAAATGCCTTGCTCTTCTGAGCTCACTTGCTTGCCCAGAAGAACCTGACTCCCCAGGGGACAGGGTGGAGGACGGAGATTTCAGTCACCTGTATAGCCCCACGAGTCTAAACCTACAGCTCGGCGTGGATTAAACGAATGGCACCATATTCTCTAGAATGTACAGGAAGCGAGAGTGTCCCTTTAGACGTGAGGTTCTATGGGTAATATTTATCGGTAGAAGGTGAGCCCTGACAGCTTCGCCACTCACTGTGCAGCTGGCTATTTTAAACCGGTGGTGGAAGGTTTCAGTATTTACGAAACCATTAATTTCACTTATGACAAATACACAGAAAGTTAACACTCAGATTATGCTTTCCCATAAATGGATTTTACCCTTATAATGAATAATAAATGTTCCATAAATAAATGGTAGGGCCATAATGTTCCTTCCATCCACCCATGTGCAGAAAGATTGAACCAAGAAGAGGAACTCACCCTACCGGGAGGAAAAAAATGAAGAGGAGGAGTCTCCTTCATATTTAAAGCGCACAGACAAAAAGGTGTTTTAATAGCGTCATGTATACTTAGGAAAACAGAATAAGATCATTGAAGAAAGTAGGTATGACAAAATTATTATATATGACCTCTCTATTCACAGAATTTCTAACACTCATTTGGTCTGATGAGGTTCAGTTAAGATACACAGGTACAAAAACGGTTGAACTAAACACAACCCCCATCCGCCTCTGTTTCGGGTCTACAATGCCTCCACAGTGACCGTTAACACACTGCCATGAGCAGACAGTAGGGGTTACTTCAGTTCATGAACCATTCATAAGGGAATGGGCCCCCGCCCTGCCCATTAAATTTGGTGTAATATTCATTTTGTCTGTTTTGGCTTTTGAAGATTCCTTAAGGCTCTTAAGCAGTTCTCAATGATATGAACACAAAGGAAGAGTTAAAAATATGTACTGTCTTTCTCTTACCTCTCCCCCACTGAAATTCCAGCATTTTCCAAATCAGAAACACCCACTTGCAAACACCCCATCTATGGGATGGCATAAGGCTCATCAAAAGCCTTTCATTCATTCATTCTAGAAACATTTACTGAATGTTGAACACAAGCCAGGCATGATTTATTCTAGTTGCTCTGGGATTTTTATCAGAGAAGGAAACAAAAATTCCTGTTCTCATGGAATTCATAAGCTAGTAGGAAGGAGGATCAGATAATAAACAATAGACATGGTCTGTAAATGTTAGAAGGTAAAATGTACTACAGAAATTTAAGAAAGTAAGGCAGAAAAAAGAGGAACCGAGAGTCCTGGGGGCCCTACCTCACACCCACCAGGATGGCAATAATAAAAAAGATAGATAATAAGTGTCACTCAAAGTGTTGAGGAATCGGAACCATTCACACACTGTCGGTGGGAATGTAAAATCGTGCAGCTGCTCGGGAAAATGGTCTTGGCAATTCCCCAAAATGTTAAACACTGAATTACCATGTGACTCAGCCATTCCATTTCTAGGTATATAGCCAAGAGAAGTGAAAACATGTGTCCACACAAAAACTTGCACGCAAATACTCATAGCAGGCATCAGTCATAATAGCCCAAACAAGAACGAACTCAGATGCCCATCAACTGATGCATAGATAAACAAAGTGTGATATATTCAACCAAGAGAATATTATTCAACAATAAAATGCACTAAAGTTCTGATGTATGTTACGTGAATGAACCTTGAGATATTAGGCCAAATAAAAGGAGTCAGTCACACAAGACCATGTATTTATTATATGGTTTTATTTATGTGAAACAGAGAGAATAGGCAAAGTCCTATAGGGACAGAAAACAGAGCTGGGGTTCTGGGGGAAAGTGGGGAGGGGTGGCTAATGGGGTGGAGTTTCTTTTGAGGATGATGAAAATGCTTAAGGCTGATACTGATGAAGGTTGCAGTTATGACTACTTAAAACCACTGAATCACACAGTCGATGGATGAACTGTGTGGTATGTAAATGATATCTTAACAAAGCAAAAAAAGAGTGCTGGAGGAGAGACAGGATGACCGAGTCACACCTAAAATAACACTAACCTATAGTAATGTGGGAAAGCACCAAATAAAGCCCAGATGCTTGCAGACCAGGTCAACGCCCTGGGGGGCTTGACGCCCGGACGCTGCGTGTGGTCCTGGGGAAGGAGCTTGGTGGGCCCCTGTCACTGCTGGGGGTGCTGCAGCCTCTGTAACTGCTGCTGCAAAACAAATGCTGACCACTATCTTCGCTCTTTGTCTCACAAAAGCAAAGCGATATAAGAATTTTTGAAAAGGGGGGGATACCTGTATATACATACAATGGAACGCTATGCAGTCTGGAAAAGGAAGACATGCTTTCATAGGCTGCAACAGGAATGGACCCTGAGAACATTATGCCAAGAGAAATAAAATGGTCAGAATAGGACAACTACTGTACAAGTCCACTTATAGGAAGGAAGCATCCAATACAGTGACATTCATAGAGGTAAGAGAGTAGAATGGTGGGCAGAAATGTATCAATAATCTGCCAATAAACTATCATTGGGCAACAGTCACTTCCCTAGACATTTATGATACTTGGTTCCTACTGATAAATTCTTACCATTTTAAAAACAAGATGAATTCCTATTCTGGATGTGATTCTAAACAGTAAAAATGAGGTTGGTTAAGTGCAATAATGACAATTTGGGGGCAAGTCACCATGCCATCTGAGCATTAAAAACAGCCAAGAATGGGACTGTGAAGTATTGGCAGACCCACAGGCTACCCAGCGGGTTCCATGAGAGCAGGGACTTCACCAGGCTTGTCCATCACTGTGTCTCCAGCACATGCTGCATTGGTCCTGCTATTCAATAACGACTCACTGAATAACCTAGACAGTTTAGTATGGTCCCATGGGGAGAAAGTGAATCGAAAATAGATCAAGGGGATGAAAGAACTTTAGGAAAAAATGGACGGATCACCATGAACAATGTGATTGAAATATATATATTGGTGCCAGGGGTTAGTTGGAAAAATTAGAGAGAATTTGTTTCCGGTCAATGTAAAAGAAAACCTCTCCAGTAATTACAGCTAGGAACTGCTCCCAGGAAGAAGATGAATGACTGTTCCTATTCAGGGTTGCTGGAGATGGTGCAGCAGGGGTGGGAGGGGGGGTCTGCCCTTGAGACAGACTTAGATGGTTGATAAGGTCCTTTACAACCTTAACTGAAGACTCAGAAAGTGCTTTACTACAATAACAATAAATAGTGTTTGGCTGTATTTTGGATGAGTCTTAATAGCATTCAGGCTTGTGGATTAAATTGAACTTTGTAAAATAATTTGCTTACACTTTCACCAGTCCAAGTAATCTAACAGCAGAACTGGGGACACCGCTAGTATGCAAATTAGGCACTGTTTGAAGACAGGCAATAATGCGTTACGTCAACTTACAAATGCATTCTTTGTTGGACTGGATGCTTGGAACCACCAAAAGAAATAACACCAACAAATGAGGGATTCTAAACTTGGACTCCATGCAGCTGGCTTTCTGATGGACTGTCAGAAACTGGCTCCTGGACTTGAATTTAAGAAAGGAAGCCATACCAAAATGTTTACATTACAGAGTCAAATCCCTTTCCTGGATTTCTGCTCCTCTGGTAGAACTGTATAGAGTGAAATTATGTGATTTGAAGGGAGCCATGGCGCTGACAATGAGGGGCGGGCAAAAGTAGGTCTACAGTTGTGAGTACAGGAAGCACAGTTTATTCTTGTGTTATGTACTTGTTAATTATTGTGTAATTGTTGTATTAACTGTAAACCTACTTTGTATATATTAGAATTAACAATCATGAAGTTCTTGTACGCAGGACATTTTAATTGTTAAATTAATGCATAGGGAGAAGTTTAAAATGGACTACCTTCACCGTGTAGGAACACCATTACTAGAAAAGAAGGAAATGCATTATTTAACAGGATTTCTGTTAACTGTGATTGTTTAACAGGATTTCTCTGAGCGCTTTTCTTTCCTACTTCTTTTTGCTTAAATGTTGTCTGCCTTCCCGATGAAGTTTCCCTGACCACCCTATTGAAACCGTAACTTCCTTCCCACACTCCCAATTTCTTGCTATATTTGATCTCTTCTCACTTTCTAACATAGTATCTAACTTACTGGGTTTACTTTCTGTAAACCCCTACTGGCACTAAGCTCATACGGAAAGGTGGCTCTGTCTCTTCCGTTCCTGCTGTACCACGGTGACAGAGCCTGGTGTGTCACGGGTGTAGGTGCTCCGTGAACCCGAGAGGACAAGTGTGTGTTGTCTAACATACGAGCGAGGAGCTCTCTGGGGACCTGGCTGGGCTGTGTGGTTGTGGAAAAAGGGACAGATTCTCTTCTCTGCCTCCGTTATGGTGTGAGGGTGAATGACACGTGAAGGTGCTCCCGTCTTCTCAGTGGACCGAGATAAATAAAGACAAAGTGAGGTCATTTATTAATGCAACTAGGCCCGTCCTTAACAAATATCACCCGGGGCAAATCCTCAAATTTTGCCCTACTTTCTAAGGTATAGGAAATCATGCCTAGCAGCAACATTACGCCTCTATGGTTACAGAGAATACTATTTTTACGAAGACCAAACATAGATTTGATCTTTGCCAATCATTTTTCTATGTGTACACTCTGGAAAGCAAGCCAGTCAAGAACCAAAATAGTTCCTGAGAGCAAATCCTTCTCACAGCAAAAACTGTAGCATATGCAGCAAACCAATCGATTAGAGTTATCTTTCAATGAACAAGGGTCTTTACTGATCTGGGTAAGGAGTTATCTTCTAGAGAAGCAACCTAGTATCATGGTCCAAAATATTGGTGACCGTGCCAGATTGCTTGAGTTAAAGTACTGTCTTTGTTTCCTTATCCAGTGTGTTTCCTTGGGCAAGTGATTTGAATTTTCCTGTCTTAGTGTCCTCATAAAAAATAAAACTAGAATAGTAGCACTTAAACTTCATAAGTTTTGATGATTAAATGAGTTACTATGAATAAAGTTCTTGGAGCAGGGCCTGGCACATAATAGCATTCAATAAAAATTAGCCATTATTCTGATTAGGAAATGCTGAGTACCTTCAGTAAATTAAAGTTTTTACCAGACGACTCTCTATAAGTTACTCTGATTTGTGGAAAGCTGATAACTTACAACAATGTTATCTAAAAATCTAGACTGGCATTCCTTCCCCATGACAAAACAAATAAAAGTCATAATTTTAATGAAGATAAGTTGCCTTGATTTTCTTTATTTAGAAGTATAACTGACTTTTAAAATAAGGGTAAAAGATAAAAACATTTTTCCCCTAATTATTTCATTGGTTTCTTTATAGTTGCACACGGTTGCCACTGTGACACAGAAGTTTTTGATTGGTATTTTAAATTACTCTCTTTCTCTTTCCATTATTGATTTTTAAATCTTCCATTTCCTTTAGAAAGTCCTAAAGCACCTAGTGCTCCATTTTTAGTGACAGTGGATGGTCACTAGACACGCAGTTCAGGGCACATTTAAGTGTACACGCCAGCACAAGTTATATGCAGCACCCGAGGCGGGGCACAGCTGTGTGACACAGTCTCTGACCTTCATACCTGACACAGTAAATCAGGAGCAGACACATAAACAGGGAAAGAAGTCAAAATATTTACGTCTCAACAGCAGCGTTGGCAAAGGAGGGGAGCTTCCCACCCAGCTGAGGCAGAATCCGGGATGACAGCTTCAGAAAGAAGAGACATGTTATGACCCTTGCCCAGATGGTGGTGTTTCCCCAGGTGTGGCTGTGGGAAGAAGGTGCTCAGAGGAAGGGGGATGAGCAAAAAGAAGGGTCTGGGGACAAGCAGGCTCAGGTATGCTCCTCAGTGAGTGACCTTGTGTGACTGACGTCCAAGGCTGTGACTAAGAAAGATATGACAGGAAAGGTCAATTTGGTTACTCCGAGGAGAGCTGACAAATCTGGAATTCATTTAGGAAACAGCATAGGTCAGTCACACTTTTTGAGTTTGAGGTGACAGGCCCTAGAGTCCACCTGTGGGAGATTCCCTTGTGGTGGTGTCAGGAGGATTTTTGGGGAGATGAAAGCATATTTGAAGATCCAGAGAGAGAAGACTTTGTCTACCTCCCACCCCCACAACAGAAAGAAATGATTACACAGCAAAAAAAGTGCAGATGACATTCTAGAGATAGGGAAGGGGCACAACCTGGAGATTAGGTGGTACCGAAGAAGAGCCCTTTCACTCAGGAAGAAAACAGTAAAGACGAGAGGCACTGGGGAAAGTACCTCAAAAAGGGGGCTACTCTCCTGCCCTAGGACCTAACAGCCCACAGACCAGCCTAAACCAGAGGTGAAGATTTAGATACCTTTTCTGCTTTAAAGCAGGGCTAAGGAACTGGAAATCGGGGCTCAGCCCCAGCCTGCCTTACAGGATAAGAGGACCTTCCAAAATACAGCTGACCAAAAGACCACCACCGCAGGCCAAGGACAGGATCCTTCCTACCTCCTCCCACTGCAGTAAACGTGTAATTACAGTGGCATGTATCACAATGGCATATATAAATCAGCATTGCGTCCCATCTAGTACCAATGAAAAATTCCTACAGCAGAAATCCAGAC
Source organism: Macrotus californicus (assembly GCA_007922815.1). NCBI lineage: Eukaryota > Metazoa > Chordata > Mammalia > Chiroptera > Phyllostomidae > Macrotus > Macrotus californicus. The sequence continues at coordinate 8,438 of VMDR010003548.1, forward strand.
TTAGGAAAACTGGTGTTAATCACTGCATAGAGGAACATGAAAAGATTCACGTCCCTGTGATTTAAAGCCAGGACTTTAAGAGAAGGAAAAACATAGGAAAATTACTTTTCTCAGAAGGAATTCATCTTTTTTCATATCCCAAGACATTGTGGGTGTTGCCTAAGGTATACTTCATAGTTTGCCAGATAGCACATGACCTTGGCCATATCCAAACAGCTAGATTTCTTTGTTTCTGACATAATTTATCAAAAGAAGAAAACACCTTTCTCCTAGTTATTTCCAACCACATTGACTTTCTTCTGCATGTGACATCTTCCCTCAATGTGAAACAAACCACGACCTATCATTTTGTGCTACCCTTTATTTTAGGCCTTACTTATACATTCCAAAGCTCAGCAGGAATTTAAGCCTTAAAATAAACATACATTTAAGGTGATGATAAAATTCTTTATAATGGGACATTTGATAACCTCTTACAAAATTCAAGTAAAACATTAGTAATAATGTGGGTTTAAAAAAAATCATGCAAGTAAATGTAGGAGGCAAATTCACAAAGAACCGCTAACACGTGGTTGCCTCTATGTGGCTTGTTTTCATTCTTTCACAGTTTGATTTAACAAAACAATCAGTCATCTAATGACTTTTTCAGGTTTTTAATGTAGTTGGGTAGTCTTTAGGGACTAGGGTATAGTATCCACCAAAAACTTCTTGGAGCTAAGCTTACGTAAAATCCTGCGTGAATGTTTTAAAATATTTTTAAAAAATACTTTATTTATTTTTAGAGAAGGAGAAGGAAGGAGAAAGAGAGGGAGAGAAATGTCAGTGTGTGGTTGCCTCTCGCATTGCCCCTACTGGGGACCTGGCCCGTAGCCCAGGCATGTGGCCTGACTGGGAATTGAACTACTGTCCAGTGCCTTACTTCCATCTTGGGTAGTCATGGTAATGAGAAGAGCCATAGTCCCCCAGTGCTTAAGAAACCGTGAGAAGAGGCACTTTAGAAGGTCACTATGGTTCCTTTCATAACTGAAGAACATGGGAGAACAAGTGCCCAGCCAGGGTCTGGAAGGAGTCAAGGACCGACAACAGAATCTGGAATTGAAAGCACCTTAGAACTCAACTCACTCAACTCTGATCTGACTTGCTCAAAGTCACACAGCACCTTGGTGGCAAGGACACTACTAGACCCCAGAGGTCCTCACTCAGCACAGCATTCTGTGCACAACTTACTTCAAACTGCCTCTTAATCCAAGAAGCCAATTAGGAACTAAAGAGGATTCAGAATCAAGCTATCATTATTTCCCTCTAAGCCAAGTAAGTCTCTTTTCTGTTTCTATCTTTTTTTTTTCCTTAAAGATTTTATTTACTTATTTTTTAGAGAGGGGAAGGGAAGGAGGGAGAAAATACATCAATGTGTGGTTGCCTCTCACGCACCCCCTACTGGGGACCTGGCTCACAACCCAAGCATGTGCCCTAGACCGGGAATTGAACCGGTGACCCTTTGATTCACAGGCCGGCACTCAGCCACTGAGCCACACCAGTCAGGGCTGTTTGTATCTTTTTATTCAGGAAATTTTCCAATATCTACAAGAGATGAGAATAATGAACCCCATGTACCCATCACTCAGCTTAAACAATTACCAACTTGTGGCCAATCTTCTTTCATCTCTACTCACCCCTTTTCCAGGATTATTTTGAAACAAATCCCAGATATAGTTATCATAATTTCTTTTAAAATACTAAATGCTCAAAGAAAATATATAGCTGCAAATGCATCAGAGACCATTTCTTTAGGGAAGTCTGGTGGCCCTATTTTATACCCTTGTGCTACTTGTGGATTTTTTGGTCTTCTTTCACAGCTGTAGAACCAAAGACTAGCTCTTAACTCGGCGCAGACCATGAGACATGCTCTATGACCCAGTACATACAGTGACAATATTAGACTGTGGTGTAATGGGGAATTCTGATGAAGTGACTGTTTTGGACTATAAGCAGGGAAAAAGCTGAACTTAACATATGTTAACAAAATACCACTGATACTGGACTTGTTTAAGTTGGACTTAATTCTGGCCTGAGATTTAAAGCCATCTTCCTCCTTGAGTCCATATGAAGGGTACTAAATGATATAATTCTTAAGGTTAACAAATCCACAAAATAAAATAACAAAAATCTGGCACCATTGGGGTTTGGCACCCTAGGACAGAGAACAGTTCTAAAGATGTGATGGAAATTTAAAATTAATAAATATAGCAACATTTTTCTTTCATACACCTGTTCAGATTTTGTCCCCCCTACAGAACAAATAAATTCAAAAAAAGACATAAAACATTTTTAAGTTAACAGATAGGATTGTGCTTGTGGAACTGAGTAGATAGATATATCTGTGTGTGTGTGCATGTGTGTATAAATGGATTCTTGCAGCTACAATATTGGCAAATAACATTTCTACTTCTAATTTTCCATTTTTACCTTCCCTTCCCTACATATCGGTTTTTTTACATGAATTTACAAGTTTATCTTTACAAGACTATGTTAGAAAGCCAAAATGACTAGAAAAAGGCAAATCAGAATTCAAAGTGTTTCATCCTTAAATGAAATCATTTCATTTAAAATATGGATTAATTTTTCCAGAAAAATACCCTGCAAGTCACAATTTTTTTTTCACCTTTTGAACAATTTAACAATTTATCTCCTCTTCCAACAAAGTGATGATACTCATACCTGCTGAGGTTTCTCTAAATTTGTCACTGGTCTTCTTTTTCCTCCATTTCCAAGGCTTAAAGATTTTGCCAATGGTTGAGAGTTTCCCTTTTCTCTTGAAGGGAGGCGTTTGGGAACCTGCTGCTGGGCCGTCTGAGTTTGCTATAGAAGCCTTGTCCAGTCCGTCAACTGCACGAAGAAAGAGAAAATCAGAGAAAAGCTGCGACACCAGCTAGGAAACAGCCTCATTATTCCTCCCTGCACTGTTAATAGCAAGCACACCCACTCTCACTGGAATCTCACACGGAGTTTGTTTTGCCCATTCCCTAGAACCCCTCTGACATCAATCAGTGTAAATCAATGAGAAATTACTATCTCTTCAGACAATCATTTTGTGGAAATAGGGAGGCAGTGAGGGCTTACTTAATAGGTAGAGACCAAGAAGTGCGGGCCATTGAAACAGCTGAATCTGTGTGCAACAACTACATCAACATTTTGTGCAGAAATAGAGTATCCTAAGTATTTCTGAACTAGGATGTTTCCCCATCGGCTAGTTTGGCATTCTCAGGAATGAATATTATAGTTATGGTCTCTCCTTCACCAATGAAAATTTAGCGCCAAGAAACTAAATTTTAATTTTCACAATGCTTAAATTATTTTTTGCTTCTATTACAAAAAAGTTTTCAGCCTGAAATAAATGACAACTATCACTATCCACTAGAAATATGTGGAAAACGTGGGTTCTGTGTAGGATAGAATATATCTTTAGGCACCTCAGTCATGTTATTAATCAGAAGAAAGGCACAAAACCTATGTCACCTTCCACTATGTTCAAAGCAGAAGGAAGACATGATGACGAGGAATCATAGTGTTGATAGCTAATAGCTGATAGTTTCCCAGCTATCAACTTTTAATGGCAAAAAACTGGAAGCAGACCATATTGAATAAACTATAGTGTTATTTCTGTACTGAAATAGCACTTAGCAATTAAAACAAACAAGCCATTGATTCATACAATAACATGTATGCATGTCAAAAACATTGTGCTGGAAGAAAAAGCAACATGAAAAAATGTGAATACTGTGTGTTGGTATTTACATGAAGTTCTAAAAGTGACAAAATAAATTTATGGCCAACCTCCTCACCCCTGGTAAAATAATAAAAAAGAAGAAGAAAGAAAGGAAAGCAGAACAGTAATGGCTTCTTGGGAGTGCGGTGGTGGTAAGAACTGAGAAGAGGCATGAGGAACTTCCTGGGGGATGGAGACGATCTCAGTAGGGGACGGGTTGTACAAAGCCCAGCAAGTGGTAATTCTGATATTGCGCACTTCAAGTTATGTAAAATTTACCTTTAAAAAACCTGTAAGTAGTGAAGTCCCATTAATAAGGTTCATGCTGATGTGTTTAGGGGAGAAGTGTACTGAAATCCCTTAAAAATCATAAATGGATGGGTAGATGGGATGGACAGATAAATATAGGGTGGGGCAAACATAGTTTATTCTTGTACTATTATTTATTAATTATTGTATTTTTTCCATACAAACAACTACAGACCTACTCTCGCCCCACCCTGTATACAACAAAGTACAACACAGCAAAATGTTACATGTTCAGTCTAGGTGGTGGTGAGTGGTACAATTGTTTCATTTTCAAAACTTTCCTAATAAAATATTTCAAAAAACAAAACAAATAAAACAAAAATGGAATGGCAAGGACTTTTTGCAGGAAAATGGAGCAGACTTATTTTTAACTATTCCTCCTATTAAATACAACACAAAAAGCCTAGGTGTTACGTATAAAGCCAACATAAGAAGACTCTGCCATGTGAAAACACAGTAGACCAGCCTGGGTTCTGAGGTCCCAAAAAACAACATGGAGGTGGGACCCTTGCCTTTTCTTCTGGTCTCATATATACCAGACATATAGTTGGAGAAACACCAATGTTTGCAGACCATAAAAACCTCAACAAAAGCCAAAGGAGTGGGAAAGGGACAGCCTAGCAAGATAGGAAACTTATAAATAACAACTGCTCTACTCCAGCCAATCACCACAAAAGAAACTATAACCATCCATGCCAGCAAAGGCGGAGCGGGGAGACTAGAGTTCCACCCTCATGAACCTCTAAAAAGCAGCTCCACCACCCAGAGTGATGTCAGAGAAGATCAAATGGAAGCCAGGACCTTTGTGCCTGCCAGCGAGTGATGAGGCTCTCTCTACGGTGTCAGTGCAGAGCATGTGGGAGTTTGGACTTCCAGCCGTGCCTGGCAGTAATAAGGTGTCACTTTTCCTCCTCCCCCAAACATTGGGGTGGTATTAGGCCACTTCCCAGTGGGAACAAGACCATTCTCATCCACTGTGGTGTCAGTGGAGACCAGAAGGGGATCTGAAAATCTTACTGGGCCTGCTGGTAACAAGGAGTCACTGCCACCCCCATGTCTACCACCAGGTAGCAACGGAGGATGAGTGGGGAAGCTGGATTTTCTTCTCTGCCTGGCAGTAATGAGGTAGCATCCTTTGCTTCAGCTTGCTGGAGAAATGTCAGACAAAGCCAATTAAAACACAAGTTTCAAAAAAATTTAGAGTCTCATCACATAATACAAAAATGTGTAAGTTTCAACCAAAAATTACTTGACATACCAAGAAGCAGGAAAATCTTAAGCTGAATGAAAAAAAGACAATCAGTACATGTTAACACCTAAATCCTTATGAGTACTCCTTCCAAACATGATCGATAAATCCCATTCTTCCCACTAGTGAAGCCTACTCGAACTTCCGGGAGAAATGCAAACCCTCCTGTGTATGGCTCCTAACCTACTTTACCTTGCCCGTGTTGGCCACAGTGCGACAAGCAGAGAGGGAGGCACAACAGACTGATTTGGAAGCTAAGCCAGAGTAAAGAAGTAAAATCCTTACTTATTTCACTTCCACGCCTGTCCAACTGCCTTCCCTAAACTAGGGGAAAACCCAGGGAGGAACTAACTGCGTGGTATTGCTTCTTCACTGAGACTTTATGCCGCGTGGCTCGGTTTTGAAGGTTCTTGATGCTGTGAAATATAAAAGTGCTGACTATCACAAACATAGGAAGTAAAGTTTCCATCTCAAATTCATCTTTGTAGCTGCAGACACATATCCCAGTTCTCATTTTCTCTCAACCCACACATCCCATTCCCTGACACTCCACAAAAATTCTGCTTTGAACCCGAACCATTCACTTGATTTTTCTCCTGAAAACAAAAAGAAACAAAGAAAAACAAGAATCAAATAATTCCTTCAGTGATAGAAGGTGACGGAGAGACTGAGTGAGGTAGTTGATGAGTGAAACCCACCTGTATTTCCTTAAAGTATCGTTTCTAGGCTATTTGTGCCTTTGTGATTTATCATGCTTACATAATATTATCACTGCATTTTAAATTTGTAGTAAAGTTTTTATTTCCATTATAATTCGGCCTCTTGCCCCTTTAAAGGCCACAGAACATATGGCAAAGAAACATAAGGACAGTGCTTCGGCATGATACAACTTTACTTCCTACACTCATGTGAGGCTTCTCTCTCAATGGCACAATGACTTTGGAAATGTGTTGTCCTACACAGGGCCATATAGACCAATTCTGGGCACAAAACCAAGTAAACAACAAGAGTCAACTATTCTACGAGCCATCTCAGATGAGATTGAATAATGGTTTCTAAAGAAGTTGGAGAGTTATCCTTATCTTGAGTTGTTTATAGGTGATTCTTACTCTCTTGCTAATAAGTGTCCCCACTCAGTTGGATCAAATCTCTAGTGGAAGGGAAGAGAGAAGGAACAGAAAAATCAAAATGTGAGTCATTACATGGGGATGCGAACTAGCAATTCTGAAATTGCTGTATCTGTACATGGGAATGGAACAAATGAACAGTGACTATTGGGAGCCAGGTTTCTCATTCCTGTATAGAAAGGTTACAGATGAGCAAGAGGGAAGCATCACAAGAAACATCACAAGAAATTTTTGTTTGGTCAGACAGACAAAGAACTCAGTTGATAGATAGAAAGATAGATAGATCGATAGATAGATAGATAGATAGATAGATAGATAGATAGATAGATAGATAGATAAACGTGTACATTGGCTCAGTAGACACACATGTATTTCCCAACTCTGTTTGTTCAGAGGACCCAGGACAAACAGTACCCCTGTAAGCACAGAGAGCACCCAGGTCTTGGGTTCTAACAGCACTCTCCAATAAAAGGAATCCAATCTCTTTATGGAAATGGTGGCTTCCCAAGCTGGGGCAAGGAAAATACTAGATGAGCCTGGAGCATCTTATAGTGCTAGAAAGTAAGCCAGTGCTCAAAAAACATACTGCTAGAAGTATATCAAAGCCACACAGGAGCCAACTGAAAGAGTCCCAAAGACCAAAGCTGAAACCATTTGAGCAACAAAATAAGTAATGTATTAGATGATAACCCAAAGTATGAGACAAATATGCAATATCCATACTGATATAAGTATTGAATAAATACATGTGGAAGAACAGATAAATCTGTACAGAATTACAAATAATTTATATAAAGACTCCTTCTCAAGGAGGTGGAACTTACTCCTCACTCCTTAAATGTGGGCTACCCATGATGACTTCCTTCCAAAGAGTACAGCATAGAAGGGGGAGGAGTGACTTTCAGAGGAAAGACCTAACAAACACTGCCTCAGCGAAGTGATCTTGATTAACCTCCTCAGTGATAAGTCATACTGTTAGCATCTACCCTTGATAGGACGTGACGAGCATCCTACTTCAAAACCCATCGCTTCAGTG
>VMDR010003548.1:16024-70975 GCA_007922815.1 Macrotus californicus
ACTCTGCTATCTTGGCAACTTTTCTGCAAATCTAACCCAATTCTAAACTAAAGGTTTCATTTGTTAAAATGCAGCATTAGCTAGCATGGCGGCCAATGAGGATTTGGGAGATTCACAGGGGAGAGGGCGTCAGCCATAGAGAGGACTCAGGGAGAACAGGGAACCTGTCCACGTGGACATGTTGAATGTAGCTCAGCTGTGTTCTGAAAACAGACAGATGCATGTTCAGCACAGGAAACAAACCTATGGATCAGTTCTCCCATGGGGAATCAGGCATGCATTGCTCCTCAGCCACTTTGAAACTTGCTCTTGCTAAAAAAAACTCCCTCACCCGGAATCGAGGCAGCAGAGGTTTACTGCGATCTGTGCTAAACCTCCCAAGTGTGGGGTGTAACCAGTTCAGCTACTTTTCCCCTTTACATTTGCAAATGCTCCTTCTCTTTGAAGTGATTAGCAACATTCTTTCCTTTGTTTTCTATAAAAGGTAACCACGTAAAGCAAACCTGTGTACAGTAAATGAGGACCATCCTTGATGTAATGTACCTAGAATATCAATAAAAGCCTGTCTAGGCAGGGGTTGGGGCCCTCTCTTTATCATTTAGAGAGTGGCCACGCCATCTCTTTTTCTCCACCGGATTTTGTGTAGTCCCTGTGAATCTGTTCATCGTTCGTTGTTCGTCATTCGTCGGAGCCATAGGATAAACATCCACAACACATGGATCCCGCGGGTGGAGTTCGCATCAAGGGGGCACTGGCCTTTGTCAACAATAAAGATTTCTGCTCCATGAAGTTTTGGAAAGTAGTACGCTTTAGAACTGCCCAACTTTCCAAAATTTCCCTTTACCGATACTTTAAATTCCCAGTATTGTATTACTACGAGAATATTTACAGGTCATCACACTGCTATTTCAATACTCTTTAGCACATGACAGGCACAATAAGGTAGTTGTATTCAACATCCTGCAAGAGGCTAGACAGTGGGTCCAGTTTCAGAATGGCAGCAGGAAATACTCATCTCCGGTTCCTGTGACAGCAGGAGAGAGCCAAACTCATCTCCCAACACATACATACACACACTCCCCATCCTGGGATTAGTATTGTGTACTGCCAACATAACACAGCAAATGTGGGAATAAAAAGAAAGTTCCCTATACTTTATTTTTAAATCATTGAAGCTGAACTGTTTCTAATAATAAAATTTTGTCTGGGAATCAAAAGTATATTTAAAGGACTGAAGTGTACTTATGACGATTGAGGATGCATTTTCTAGCTCATCCATTCTTCTTCTCCCTGACCTCATGGGGGATGGGACAAGAGTGGCACAATGCAGGAACAGGAATCCCGTGGCTCACGCCGGCCGGAAAGGTCTGCTGAGTGGGCCCAACACTGAGCTAGTCATTGACCCACCCTGGGTTTCATTCTGTCCTGAAAGTGGAAATCAGTGAGCACTTCATTAACAGCAGAATTTATTGAGTATTTCCTGTGCGTCAGGCACTGTGTTAAGCACTTTACCTGAATTATTATTAGCTCATGCTAATTTTCACAATAGCTCTGAGATAAGTACCATTATTAGTCTCATTTTTGGGATGAGAAAACAAAGATTCACAGAGACTAGACATCTGAGGTAGTATTAGGGATAGTGTGTGTATGTGTATGCATATATAGAGAGAGTAAATAAATATTTATTGGTTAAATTACATGACTGAGTCAAGAATAAAAATCTTCCTCAAGTGACACGCCAAGTAGGGGACAGACCTCGGATCAGAAGTCAGGTCTGTCTGCCTCCAGAGATGGGCCTCTTACCCACTGCTTTGACCTGGGGCTGTGACTCACCCCATTAAGGGCCAGGGAGGTCACGGACAGGCTTGGTGGGGGAGGCAGACAGGACCATGGTCAATGGTGCCAGCCAGCAGGGAGGCTCTGGAACAAAGGTGAAAGCAGGGCTGCCTGGAACAGAGTGGGAACTCTGGCTCGGGAACGTCTCACAGGGAGAGGGAGGCTTAACTGGAACCATGAAATGAGCAGTAGGCTTTTCGGTGGAAATCAAAGTGGGAATGGCCTGAACGTGAACCAGCCAAGGGTGGCTGACCTTTGAAAGCAATGCCAAGAAAAATGTTCTCATTATCACCGCACTGTGCTCCTAACGGACAGATGATACACACCAAAAGGCACATACGAAAAAGATAAAAACACACTGCTAAAGTTATGTCTTCGAACGTGGAATGCAGTAAAGTATGAAATTCTAAAAAGGAATTGCAGAATTTCTAAACTTTCTATGTATAAATGTATCTACCAGTACTCAAAAACCTGAGAATAACAGAATTTGAGAGTTAGAAATGACCTTAGTTGGTGCAAAAAACATTTTGCCTTTACTCAGATAATAGTTCCTTTAAAAAATAATCAGCAGCAAGGTAATAATAGTCAAGGCTAAAAATATTTTTTTAATTATTTAGTCATCGTCTTTTTAAAACCCAGCAAGAGTAAAAAGAGCAGAATGTAAACAAGAAACTGAATTTAAAGAAAAATAAATAGAACGTGAAAAATTCTGCTATAACAGAGTCAAACGAAGGCATTTCTTTCGTCCCCTGAGAGGAAGGCTGCTCTTACCACGTGCCTCCAAATTTGCCAATTTCCGCTCTTCTGTGGCTTGAAAGAAACTATAAAGCTCTCTAAAGGGACTTGGGATGAGATCAGTATTTCCCACTGTCATTAAAGTCAATAATATAGAGCTTTCTCAAAATAAACTTTGAGGTAAAACATACACACAGAAAGTAAATGATTTTGCACATGCCATCACCATCCAGATCAAGGTCTAGTTCATTTCCAGGCCCAGAAGCCTCTCCCCAGTCAATACCGCCCCTCCCCCAGCCATTCCCCCAAATAACCACTGTTGTAACTTCCGTCACCACTGATTTGTTTTGTGTGTTTTTGAACTCCAACTTAGAGTAATACACAGCATTTCTTTTGTGTCCGTCTTCTCACACTGAACATTATGTATATGAGATTCATTCAAACACATGTGCATTTCAAAGTGAAGCTACCTAGTTACAAAATGGGAAAAATGCTATCTTAGCCAGACCTCGGATGACAGAGTTCTTGAAAGTGGTGAGCTTTATATAGACAACTCTTCTTTTTAGAAAAGCTATCATTACCACTTTCTTTACCTGGAAAATGTAAATAATCTCTCCTTTCCCTTACCAGGTTTCTAGGAGAGCTAATCTACCTTTCTACCATCTTTTGAGGTTTTAAGGTTGCCCTGAAGCTGTGCTAAATTAGAAGCAAGATTAAAGGTGGAGAAGAAGTTTATTTTCTGTAAATAATGACAGCTTCATGCTTATTCTCACTTTGCATAATAGAGCAGGCAGTCGTTCTGAGCAGGGCTATCCACGGAAACATTGGGCACAACATTATGATTTACATGAGCAACAATCATGTTTAACACTTCTACATTATGCATATATTTAAGCCCTACATATGAGGAAACCAAGACCTAAGAAGGCTGTGTGGCTTTCCAAATCATTGAATCATGGCAGAGACATCGTCTAGGTCATCTGATTTTGATCAAGTCTTTTCTTCCGCACTCTACAAGCCTGTCCTCATTGGAATGATAGCTGAACTCATGGTGAACCAGCAGCACCTCCTAGTAACTTTGAAAGAGCAGTAAGACTCTGTCTGCAGAACAAAAAGCAAAGAAGACATTGTACAATTCAGAGAGGCAATAAATCTCAGTTAATGTTCTGGGTTTTGACCATCCAATTGAGACGGTTAACTGTTAGCCAAGAAGACAGCTGAGTCCCCAGACTTGACTCTGCTACTTAACCAGTCCTGTGATCTTGAGCAAGGACCCTGATCCTTCGTGGCTGAAATTAGGAAAGTAGGTTAAGTGATCTCTAGGCTCTTTCCAACTTTAAAATTTCTATGCTTCTCATACTGCTTTGTGCTAAGTATATCAAACTTCAGGTCACATTTGGAATTCTGCCTCATTAGTTCTCGCCACAACCCTATGAAGTAGATGCTACTAGTATTTCTATTTTACAAATGAGGAAGCTGAAGCCCAGAGAGACCAAGCAACTTGCCCAAGATCACGGATGGCAAATGGTATTGAAACTCAACCATTTGCTTCCAGTCTCTTTTGTACAAAATGGGTCAAAAGGTCATGGGTGGGAATAGGGATCTAGTCTAAGAGAAAGCGAGACAAGAACCCTAATGAATAATAACTAAATTCCACCCCCAACCACTTCCTTGGACTAATCCAAGAGTTGGGGCAGGTAATGTTTTGCTCTCTAAAGCGATGCCCTCTGTCATCACAGTCAAGTTCATGCTGAATGCAGGCAGGGTGCACATTTCACTTATATTGACTAGAGTCATTTGATTGCACAGAATCCTTATTTACCATTGTATGAATTTTAGAAACTTGATACAGTCAGTTTTTTAACTTGTTTTTCTAACGGAGACAGCCATTATTTTTAAACTCCCAAAGGAAAAAGCTACTAAAGACTTCCATCTGTCTGCAAGCTCGCACAGAGAACTTCAGAGTTTCAACTTGTGGCCAACAGGCCTCAGAATGAGAGTGTGTTTGTGCAGCTGTGTGACATCCTGACGCACTGACATGAACAACATCCCCTAGACTTGCTGCAGGATATTCAACAGATTAAATAATGCCACTCATGTTTGGGGTTTAAAGAAACTCTGAATGAGTGGGAAAGGGTCACTTTGCGAATGGAAAATCAATTTTAAGGTAAACAAAAGCATCTTGAGTTTTGAATATCATTGTTACTACTACAAGCAAAGGGTTCTATGAACAGATATGATGGCTGTGCTTAAGAATAGCAAGAAGTCTGCTACACAGATGGAAAATAAGAAAGGAACCAACCAGCTTTCTACCTCTTTCCAAGAGTCTAAGGTGGAGAGCAGGTCTTGGCGTGCGGAGGGTGTGCTGTGTTTATGAAAAGGAAGAAAAAGTTGCTACATCTCCAGTGGACAAACCACCAAGTGAAAGAGAATTTCACCCTCTCTGTTGGGACAGTGACCCTTTGGTTTATGCAGAGCAAGCACACAGGGATGAAATTTTAGGGGAGAAGCTGGCAGACCTTGTATATAAATTGTAAAATAGAATCAAATGCAATTTCATGACTTAAGTAAGTAGCTAAATTTTGCCTCAGACAAAATTATTAAAAATTTGCCATCGGGGATGAAATGTAAGAGAAATATTATTAAAACAACACGTTAAATCAGTATCTTCAGGTCAATAGGCTGGTGGGTAAATAAGAGCCCTGAGAATCTACATATAATATGACTACCTTTGTCTCTCTTCCAATAGTCCCTTGGCAGGCACACCATGTTCCTAGCATTGAAATCTGTGAAGAGACTGGTGGCCACACACAGAACCCTGGACCCTCTTCCCAAGGCAGAAATGAAATCTCCAGGCCCTACAATGGAAGGCAGGACGCTGGACGGAGAATTTATGTCCATTAGTCATAAAGAGTCCCCACGCCACCCAGATTTATAGACCTGTCATTCAGTTAAGAGGTGACTGTGACAATCCAGGCATCTGAACTTGGACGAGAGCAGTGAAAATGGATTGGAGATGAGGAATGGACCCAAGAGACATTGAGGAAGAGGTAAGGAAACAGGCGCAGCACCCAGAGAAGTCAAGGAGAACTACATGGCCCATCCTCTCTGAGGATGCAGTAGGATGTCAGGACGAGAAGATGACATGGAGAAAGGACCTGTGGCTTGTGTTCAGGCACCACGAACTCCAGCTGTTGGGAGGACATTCAGGGGAAGATGTTCAGCATAGAGTCAAAAATACATTATTGGCATGCGAGCAAAACGTTGGTGTTGAAGTGATTTGAGATAGCCGTCTGAACAAAAGCAGCATTTGAGGACCACAGGTAAACTCTTAGAGAGTGGTCACACTTAGGTGGCAGCAGGCTTTACGCAATAAAGAACCCTGGACCTCTTTTATACTCAGAATTGTCAAATGGAGACAAGTGTTTTGTTTATTTATTTGTTTTAAGTTCAAAAGTGAAGGGGACACTGTTTCTGGGCTGAGAGGAAAGAGCCTGGAGGGAGGGAGAGAGTGAAGATCCCAGAGAATAGACCAGCACATGGGACTGGATTCCCTCAGGGTAATACCAAGACTTGGGGTGCAGGGAACAGCCTGGACACCTGGTGATTATGAGGAATGACCAGGATCAGGAGGTGAGGACAGCAGCAAAGGGACGTGAACAGAGGCTCAGCAGGATGGCTCATACTTTAAATGAGAATATCCGCAATACCGGAAGCAAAATGGGCAGGGGTGGCTCAGATGTCAGTGGTGAGATGTAAAAGACAGAGCCTCCAGTACAGGTGGTTACCAGGGAACAGCTACCACAGAGAAGTGGGTTTCAGACAATATGAGGAAAAACAGCCAACACTCTGGAAAAAAAAGAGCGTGTAGAAAAATCTGCTTACTGTGAAACGGAGTCATTTATTCATTAGTTAATTTATTGAACAACTATTATAAACAAGGTAATACACTGGGCCTATAATAGTGAGCAAAATGGATTGGATCTCTGCCCTGAGGAAGCTTCCAGTCTAGGAGGGAGGCTGACATTACCATTCAAGCAAACATCCTTTCCAAAGGAGAAACACGGCAAGTCACAACAGCACAGAGCACAGGGCTGACTGGAGGGGCTTGCACTGTGACAGCTGAGCATTCGCTCTAGTGACAGGCATGGCATAAGGTGGTCTCCAAGTTCAAGGTAAACTTCAGTGTAAAATCATTGAGGGCTACACACAGCCTACTTCCCTAATGTTGCCTAAGAGGTGGAAATATCCTGTCCAAATTAAGCAGGAAACCATTTAAAATTCACTGAAAAGCAAAGGATTAACACTCCTTGGTTGACACACCTAATGAGGGAGAGAGAGAGAAAGAGGCAGAGAGAGAGAGCAAATTCCATTAGTTGCTTTCTTAAAAAATAATTTTATAGTAATGATGTCTTTAGGGTTGATTTCAATTTTTTCCTCCAGTGTAGTCACTGAGGATATGCTGCTTACAAGATGTTCTATTCTGGTTTTGTTCTTTCCAATGACCATGTGTGTGAAGCGAGCATTCCAGAGAACACGCTGTACCCCCAGGATTTGGGTACCATACCACACCGAAAGCCTCGGAATCCAATTAGGCCACCAGCGTGCCAACCAGCTGATTCCAAAATTCTTTTCTGATATAATTTTTATTAAGATTTTCAATACTGGCCTGAGGGACTGTGGAATGCGGACTAGAATGAAGGGAAAAAGCCCACAGCCAAATTCAGAAGTAGCTGGTTGCAGCGCACCGGCTTTTCCACAAGCCATAAAAATAATTGTTGTTGTTAGTGAGCAAGGGAAAAAGACCACCTCTTTGAAAAGCAAGTGTGAGAAGAAAATGGAATAGTCCTTCCTTCTAGATCAGGAGCCCCGAGAGGACCAGGACTAAAAGGGTTTGGCTCCCGGGGGTGGGGCCCCCATCCCCCACCCTGTACCTAGGCCACAGAAGGTACTTAATAAATATTTACAAAGTGAGTAACTAAATCATGGACAAATGTTTGGCAATAATGTACAAGGTCTGGCCTAAATAGGCAATGATTTATTTTAGCTTGAGATTTTTCACCCAGAGGAAATTGTTCCAATAGTGCCTTCCTGTAGAATTCCAAATATTTTGAAAGATAATATAACAAAGACTGAAGTTTGAAACTGAGAAAATATCAAAGCCAGCAGGAAGGATGATTAACACTCCTAAGAATGGTAGAGACATTTTGGATACATTTTTCAGGTGAACAAAGACTTAAAAGCTGCTTATTATGTAATTTTTAAAGAGACAATCAAAGACAAACAGCTGAAGAACAGCTGGAGTAATTTACAAAGTGAAATAATCTTTTAAATTAAAACTTCCTATTCTCACACAGCGATGAATGGTAAAAATTAGTATTTTCAAGAGCGATCTCTCCTTTCTTCTCCAAGCCTTTCAAACACATTAGGCACCTGAGACTTTTCTTCAGTCTTCACCTTTCTCCTACCTGG
This sequence comes from Macrotus californicus, assembly GCA_007922815.1. NCBI lineage: Eukaryota > Metazoa > Chordata > Mammalia > Chiroptera > Phyllostomidae > Macrotus > Macrotus californicus. Next base: position 24,068 of record VMDR010003548.1, read on the forward strand.
AGAAGTCAGAAGCGCAATTTAGTTCCATGGTAAAGAAACCAGGAAAGGCAAATTACCTAACCAAACCAGAACGTAGTCCGAATCGCTTGCTTTGCTTGGGCAGCTCACCGAACCTTTCGGAGCCTTTTCCCCGACCACGGAATGGGATTACTCGGTCCACCACCGGGCTGCTGCTAGGATGAGCAGCCATGACCCATGGAAAGGGCCCCACTGCAGTGGCAGTGTTCGAGAAAGGTCACCTGCTTTCACGACCTCTGCTCCTCCTGCCTGCCCACGCAGGGGGGAAGGGAGCCACTGAAAGGTTTTGAGGGGAAAAAATGATAGAAGTGGACTATATATGATCTGGAGAGACTAGAGCAGTACATTTTTTTTTAAAGATATTTTCCTGGTCTTCTAGAAGTCTCCAGGAAACCTCCCCCACCTCCAACCCCCCCCCCCCCCCCCCCCCCCCCCCCCACACACACAACTAAACTCCGACATAGAGCCACCTGCAATCTCCTCTGGTCTCAAGATAAATCGCTGGGAGCTGCTGAGACCAACTAGCACCCCAGAGAAATCACCGTTATCCTGCCGCAGAAACGCCCTGGGCTAAGGAGAGAAGCAAAGCAAGGAGGTGGACATCACCTACGAGAACAGGAGAGAGTAGCTAGAGCTGAAGTCGACTCTATTTTCCACCAGGTGGGAAGTGCACAATTTATTTTTATCCTTTACCTGCAGAAAATTCAAAAGTAAAGTAACACAATTATTTTATTCAAAATACTGGTTGCTGACATGGTTAGTACAACATTTAGTGAATCATTTTGAAAATACAATTATGGAACTTTTTACATTCAGTTGGACTAACAAGCTGTTGTTGCTTTTTTTTTTTTTAAACTCCTGAACTACATAAGACGTGCAGCTACAGCTGCCAAACACAGGAAGTTGCATTTACTTCTGTTTCCAAATATGCCTAATGTTGAAATCTAGAGAGAAAAGTTGTGTTTCATGATTCTGTTAACCACAGAACCTCAGATTCTTTACAGTTCAGGCCGCCTTGAAGTGAAACAGAAACACCAAGTCCTGGGGACCCTTGTGTACTGATGACCGTTATTCACGGGACTGGCCAAACACTCATTCACAAAGACGCTGCTGTGTATGCTGCAGCTTTTCCTTTTGTAAGACCTACCAGGAGCCATGTGCTCTTCCCCTTTGCCCCTAGAACTGGAGTACCCAGCAATAAACACAGGGTTGGACTGATGCTGCAAACTCGCAAGTAATTGGTAATTAAGTCCTTAGCAGTTATTTCCATTGCACAGAGTCAGACTTCATTTTTATGTCTTAGGACACTGAATTTGGAGTCTGAAATGTCAAGGTCTTGGATCCGAGTGAAGTGTTCTCACTTAGAAGAACACAAATGTTCTGTGACTTTTAACCTTCTTTAGATTGAGTGGTCAGCAGACTCTAACCTGCAGAATGCTCTAGAAAACTGAAGTGACAGAGTCACCACTAATGGGTGGGGAGGCGTGGCCAGGAGTTCCTGCATGACCCCAATGCCCACCCCATCACTGTTTTGGATTCAGGTCAGGGCCCAAGAAAATTGGGTCTTGCATGCCGCTTTTGGGAAATGTTTGTTTGTTTTTATCTCAGCCATCTCTAGTCTAACTTACTTTAGGACACTTCTGGTAAAAAAGCAAAACAAAAGATTAAATAATTTCTGAGGTTACTGGAGAGTTTTAAATCCTAAGAGAGGGCCTAGGATTGCTAGATTCTGATGCACCCAGGGCTCTGTGCTTCAACAGCTTGAAGGACCCATTCCATTTAAATTAAGGAGTTTTGAACCTAAAGGAGGTGGGGCTGTTTTTGAAGCACTATCTTTATGTCTTGGGACAAGATGAGCAAGTTGACCCAAACCGTCCATCCTGGTGAAGAATTTCCTGAGAAATTTAACAAGAGACCGGAAACCAGCACTGAAATCCTGCCAGGTGCCCTGCAGTGTGGATGGGACATAATACAAATGTAGTCACACGTGAATCATCTCTGAATTACTAACCTGACTCAACGAGGCTACTGCATTTTCTGGCAAGAACATTCTCGTTCTGGCTTTACTTTGACAGGTGTTTAAACACTATCTTTCTTTAGCATCCCTATTCATTTTCTTTCTTATTTCAGCAGCTCTTTGTGAAGAGACATGTCATTCTGGCAGATATCAAACATATCCAAGACAATGAAAGCATACAGAGGAAGAGAAATCAAACAAAGAAAGAAAAGAAAAAAAAATATATATGTAGTGACATTTGGGAACAAAACATTTCTCTAAAGAGAGTGCCTCGCATTAAGGGACCTCAGAGGAGACATAAAAATACTGTTTTATTTAACTTAGACCTACAAATGTCAAATTATCCACATTCTAAGTGGAAGAAACTCAGAACTTGAGTTGAATATCTACGAACAAGGCAGCTTTGGTAACACTCTCCAACTTCAAAAGGTACATGCCCTCTACTCTAAAGAAAGTTTTAAAACATAGTCCTGGTCTTATCTATGGTTCCACTTTCCTGTTTCACTTACCTGTGGTAAAGCACCATCTGAAAATATTAAATGGAAAATTCCAGAAATAAACAATGCATAAGTTTTACATTGCAAATAAAGAAATAAATATAACCAGCCAGGTAGTACAGAGCTGCTGACCACACCGGGATTAGAATCATGATAAGCATTTTTGTCTTTGTTTTTCTCAGCATTACACAACCAATTTGGTGTGCCAATCACATGGGTAGGATTTCTTACACAATTATGGCAGAAATATCCTGTTCACACAGACCCTTTTCTAATGTTACCCCTCATACTCTTTCTGTTCTATGCTTCACTTCCTAAGTGGCACTGTCTGGTGACACTGGTTGGTTCCCATTGTAGAAAATCACTTTCAAGGCACACTCTTACTCAAATCATAACTACTAAAGGTGAGGCATTGTTGGAGGTGAGCAGGGAAGGGGCTGTAATCTATTTAAGGAATGGAATTGAGGAAACCAGAAAAAAGGCAATGGATCCAATGTGCTTATGGGCTATTGTAAATGGATCCTAGTTTTTAACTTGTTTTAAGGACATGGTCATGGGCTGAATTGGGTCCCCCAAAATTCATATGTTGACGTCTTAACCCCCAAGTACCTCAGAATGTGACTGTATTTGAGTATAAGACCTTTAAAGAGGTGATTATGGTAAAATGAGGTCATATGGGTGGGCTGTAATCCAACAAGACTGGTGTCCTTATAAGAAAAGAAAGTTTAAGCCCTGGCTGGTGTGGCTCAGTGGATTGAGTGCCTGCCTGCGAACCAAAGGGTCACGGTTGGATTCCCAGTCAGAGCACGTGCCTGGGTCGTGGGCCAGGTCCCCAGTGGGTGGGGGGCGTGCAAGAGGCAACCACACATTGATGTTTTTCTTCCTCTCTTTTTCCTTCCCTTCCCCTCTCTCTAAAAATAAATAAGTCAAATCTTTAAAACAAAAAACAAAAACAAAAACAAAAAGAAGAGGAAGTTGAGATATGGAAATGTGCCATACAGAAGAAGGACCACGTGAGGACACAGGGGGAAGGCGGCGATCTGTCAGCCAAGGAGAGAGGCCTCGGAGGAAACCAGGCCTTCATCCTGGACTTCTAAGTCCTAAGTTCTTGGACTCCAGAACTATGAGAAAAGAAATTTCTGTTGTTTAAGCCACCCAGTCTATGGTGTTAGAGTAGACTGTTACAGTAGTTCTCGCAAACTAATACAGACATTTACCGCTGTCTGTAAAGCTACTTATCCATACGATGAAGGCAGAGTGAAATGTCACAAGGCTTTCAATCTCATCGCTACCCCATGCCACCTAAAAGAGGGGGAAAGAAAGGTCCTTTCAAAGCTCTGCTATGATTACTTTATAAATTAAAACACCATCATTTGAAAAATGAGGTATATGTGTTTTCTCACATTCTGTGCTTGGATGACCAAAGGGGATTCAGTTTTTGCAGAGTTCTAGATTCTTTATAAAATCTCCAGTTTCATCTTATTCTTTTTATGTTTTCTTGAAAAACTGGCAGCCAAGTACTTTCCAAGCAACAGAACACCAGTTGCTCACATTATGTATACGATTCCACTTTTAGTGGATCTTAGGAAAATGAAACATTGCTCAGCCAGGCCCATAGAAGCACTCCACACGAGCTTCGAGCTTCGTTAACGCACCCTGGCTTAGTCCAGCTTTCCATCCTCAGGCAGCACTCCACAGACAGCTGGGCTGGGCAGACAAGTTCACTTTACAAAGAGAGAAGAAATTTTGGAAAATGCAAAAGAGAGGAAGGGCTGTGGCAACCCTGAACCATCCCTCCTCTCAGGCTGTGGACTACCCAGGTTGTGAGAAACACTTCTACCTGGAAAGAAGGTCCAAGGCGATGCTGAGCAGGCCCGCCTCAGCACACCTTGGACAAACAGTGGTCTTCCACCGAGAGGCTGAGAAACTCTTCAGAAAGAGCTTTTAGGAGACCCCAATGAAGGCCGACTGGAACTGACTTCACCCTCAGCAACGCACTGCAAATAGGCTCGACACGGAAAGGGAAGACCCTGAAGTACACGCCAAGGCGAAAGTAAAATGCCAAACATTGTCCAAAAGGGAACACACGCAAAGAATTTTTAAATAAATGATTGCTTCCTTTTGAAGTTTTTAGAATTTGCTGCCCACATTTCTAAAAGAGGAAAAGGGCTCAGCCTCTTTTTTAGAAATATATTTTGCTAAAATCATTCTTGCATTTCCTGACACTCATTATTAAACACCTGTTTTTTGCTGAACAGGCCCTGTTCTCTGACTCAGGTTCCACCTTAATTATCATGTGGCTGCCTCGGATGAAGTTCACAGGGGTCCTCCTGAAAAGGCAACAGAGTCGGAATTCTGAGTCCGTGCCTTAAACAGTAATTACCATCTGCTCATAGCCTCTTTCTCTTCCAATGTAACTATATTAGGCTCAAACCTGGCTATTGTGGGAAATCAGTTATTTTGCAGCTTATAATACTAACAAAATGTATGGAGGAGTCTGGCAATGAGATTTTGCCAAAATTGTACTTGACAATGGAAATATCAATGTCCGAATTCATCAAGGCACTGAGTACAGAATACCTGTGTTTTCAAACTGGACATTCTGTTAATTTCTACCTCAAGTCAACAGAAGATACACATTGTTAGTGAAGTGAAATCTTTATCTGAAGCTACCTTTTAAAAACTGCTCATCTCCAGCAAATGTTTCTCACCTTGAGAATCTTCTGGAATACTTGTTGAAAATCCAGATTCTGAGACCCTCTCTAAAAGCCTGATTTCACTGGTCTAGAATATGGGGACCAGAAACGAGTATTTTTGCCAAGCATCCAGGCGATGCTCACAATTGGCAAGTCTTTAAAACACCAATGTTCAGTTTGTAATGCCCTAGAGTTTCTTCCAGGCCAGTACCCTCTAAGGATGATGTGCCCCTAAAATAAAATGCATGGAAGTAAAGGAAAAGTACAGTTATTCTATACCAATGATTTTCAACCTTTTTCATCTCATGGCACACATAAATTACTAAAATTCTGCGGCACACCAAAAAATATATGACATTTTTTGCCAATCTGACAAAAAAATAGGTATAATTTTGATTCATTCACACTGGATGGCTATTGTGTTGGCTATGTTTTTGTTTTTTTGACAATCATCTAAGGGAAAAGAGGTCAGTGCCCTGGTTGAAAATCACCATTCTATACAGATCTTCAATGCAAAACTCTTTAAAAATGTTAGCACACTATTATCACAGTAAACACAGGTTTATTCAATTCAGCTCTAAAACTATTAAACTTTCATAGGACCTTTTTTAGATCAAAACAACAAAAGCGGGTCAAAGTAGATTTGTGTGACAACCATCCAAGAGAGTATTTGAAATTAATTAAAAGCTATTTGCTAAAGTGAAAAAAAAGTCTTTTACATAAAGGAAAAATACTGATTGTGATTCATTAAAAGTGATGGTGGGTGTTTGTGTAAATTACAGCAAATCTGCTTTTCTATCTTATGACCTAGCCGAGTTATGAACTAGGTAGGGAGCCAGAATAAAGACATTTTCTAATACAAAGTCTCAAAATACAAAACCAGGCCCTATGAGCTTTCCTAAGAAGCTACTTGTCTGTCAAAATAAGGAAGCAGACCCATAAAAAATAAGACATGAGGAGAGATCCCACGGCAATAGCTGGGCAGTAGGCTGAGAGGAAAAGGCAAAGACTAGGGACAAACTTCTTGAAGTTGAACTTGAAAGAACAACAAAATTGTCTGAACATACCGAGATGTATGTCACTGAGGAAAAGGTTTGGGGATGAGTATACAGGATCCTCAGCAAGCAAACAAACACGAGCAGGGAAAGCAAAATCTATGCAGAAAAGAAAAAGTAATCATGGTGTGTACACACTTAGTGGTTGATAGCTTTTATGTAATTACATGGAATACCGATCTAGTCAAAAACTGTACTTTAAGAATGTTGGGAAGATGAGAACACAGGGAGATGGGAAATGTGTGACTGGGGGCAGAGGAAACATGGAAAAGGGAGCTACAGCTTCAATTTCCACACTGTGAGGTAAGAATGTGTCAGCCGAACAGTCAATAATTAGCAAGGTAAGCATGCTAGCTAGGACACTGGCCGTAGACATTAGAGTTTAAACAACTCTACAATTCCTGGACGCCACTTAACTTTCTATTCAGTTTCTACCACTCTACTAATACGTGACCTGGTCAAACAGAGGTACTCATTTATTCGACAAACAGTTTTCATGTCAGGCATATGTTTAGGGATAAGATATACTCAATAATACACAGGGGAAAAGATGGCTGACTTCCTTTAGCTCCTGGAGCTTCGTTTCTGCAGAAGGGAGACAATGAACAAATAAACACAGAAACAAGAGAATCTCAATGACAAGTGTAACGAAGGAAGAGACAACTGAGGCTGGAGGTGGGCAGCCAAGATGTCTGAAGAGGGTACTGCTGGAGCTGAAATGAGCCAGCTTTGTGAAGAGGCAAGGGAAGAGTATTCTCAATGTCCTGGGCAAACAGGGGGCAGCAACTGCCAAGGGCACAGGTAAGAATGAGCCAAGAGATGACTGATGACTGAAAAAAGAGAGTGGCGCTACAGCACAGGGGTGGGGTGGGGGTGGGGGTGGGGGCAGAGTGGTAGGAGAGGAAGTCGAAGAGGTAGGTGGGGATCATGGATCCCAGAGGATCATATATGGCCTTGAGGGCCAGAGTATAAAATGCAGATTTCATCCTAAGTGCAATGGGAAGACACAGGAAGGTTGTGAATAAGAATAGTCATGATTTACATTTAAAGGTATGAAAGATGAATTGCAGAAGATTAAAGCAAGAGACCAGCTTGAGTCCACTGCAGTTGTCTGTGCAATGGATGGCCATGGCCTGGATGGTGGCAATAGAGACAGAGAAGTGAGTAGACATGAGATACATTTTGGAAGAAAAATAGACAGGATGTGCTGGTAGATCTCAGGGAAAACTCACAGATGACTCCTAGATTTCTGGCTAGAATGAGTGAGTGGCTGGAGGTACCCTTTGGTGAAATGTAGGAAGCCAAACTTAAGGACTGCTTTGGAGAAGAGAATCAAGTCTTCCCTTTAGACCTTCACCTATGAGCCGCCCATTAAGGATTCCGGCAGACCTGCCAAACTGGGTATTTGAACCCGGCAATCGAGGAGATGGCAGAGAGGCAGAAACATCCAGCCAACCCCCAGGGCAGCCACTCATTTCATTTTGTTGGATTGCTGGTCCTGCCTCCAGTCTCTCCAATTAAATCAATACTGCAGGAAGGCAGATTCACCCCCTCGAAGCAAAGCTCTCTTCATTTCTCTCATTTGATTAAAAAAAAAAAAAACCTTCAGTGGTTCCTGCTGCCTGTGTCTTACAGTCTTGCCTTCCACCTTCTCCATCTCAGAGCCTGAGTCCTTGTCCTTTTTGGATACTTTTCGGCCTCCTTGATTTGTCCCCACAGTTCTCTGGGGTCCTTTCCCTTCCACCCGCATTTCTGCACATCTTCACTTAGTGCCTTCTAGGCTCAGACCCTTGTTGGCAGGGTCGGTGTATGGTTTATCTTTGAATCTTACCTCACACATAATTACTTTAGCTCAGGAAGTGTTTGCTGGAAGAAGGTGCCACTCTTTCTCCTTAATAGCCCCTTAAAAATGAGATAATTTGAGGGATATATTCACCATGCACATACCAGCACGGCTTTCCAGAATATTCTTAAACAAAATACCACTTCAATCCTATGTCAGCCAAAATTTCCTGAGTGTTAAGGGTTGGAGTGGTATACTTCTCAGAAGGTTTATATAAATAAAAACATCCAGACCCTTGAAATGAAAATGAATGGAGGGGTCGTATACAAGTGTAAATGATACCGGTTAGACCAAACTTTTTAAAGTACTATTATTTGCCCATTCCCTTCTGGGGAACAAAACCTGTTGTTTTTGTTTTTCACCCACCTGCTTCAAATGGGGCGGGGGGAGGGCCCTGGGCAAAATAGTGTTTATTTTCTGAAGACTATTGCTACCTCAGTAGCGCTTTTACATAAGTTCAGTCCTCACTAAACATGACTCTTGCCTCCCAAGAATGGAGACTCGCAGTTATTCTGTTACACTAAAATTCCTCAAGAAAAGTGAACTTTCTGGAGAGAATCTTTTCCTCTATCCAAATTAAAGAGGCTTAATTAGAGGATCGGCAATCCAGGGTTCTCAGCTCCTTCCCTACTTCAACGACTGGGCACCAGGTGCAGTCTGACCTGCACTGGGGGCTATCCTTTCAGTCCACCGGAGAGAAAATAAACGGAAGCCAAAGCTATCTGGGATATTACCCTTGGCCAGACCTACTGAGCTATAGACCAAAAAGAAGTCACTGAAGTTCAAACATGTGCTCATCTTCTTTTTCTCCAAATGAGTGACATTTGCCTTGTGATCAAATAGACAAAGGAGAAAATTAAACCTAAAAAGAAAATGGCCATATTGAAACCTGTCTTTTTGTTTTCATGATTGAATTCACAAGAAAAAAACAGAAGTGGTTGAAAAACAGCCATATGCACTGAAAACCCAGTCTGAGTCCACGGCCGCTAGAGAAAAGCTTTGCAGGTCAGCTCTCACCCTTTAACTCCAGTGGAGACCCAGGTGGACCCTGGATGTGGGGCTGGGCTTTGATCTCGCCCAAACCAGGGCAAAGCCGCCACTGCCACACTACCTCCACCTGAGTGAACTTCTTCCTCTGTGCTCTTGAGGCATGTATTTACAAAAGAGAATCATGGTACTTTAAACTGAATGTTTCACATTTTTATTATGAAAATCTTTCCTCAAAATAATTTAATTTTTAAGTGGCTTATTCTATTAACATGACTATATCCTAATTAATTCAAAATCCCTTGCTGCTCGACTATTAGTTATTTCCAATTTGATAAACATTGCTCCAGTGAGCAAGTGATTATTTCCTTCACAGTATGCTTCTAGAAGTTGATCTGCTGGGTCTGACTGTATGCACATTTTAAGGTTTTTAATATATATCACCAAGTTGCCCCCCGATAGGCTGTACCAATTTAAATGACCACAAGACCACCATCTCCCGGAAATCATTCCTTTTAATTTTTGCTAAATCCATAGGTGATCAATGGCACCTTTTTTTCTCCATTTAATTGCTCAAATTGTATTTCATACACCAACTGGTCACTTATGTTTTTTCTTTAAGTAACGTGGGCAAGTTATTTACTTAACTCTTGTGCTTCGGTTTGCTCATCTGTAAATGGGGATATTAATTAATGGTAGTTACCCTTATCATGCCAAATGAAATAAGTCAGACAGAGAAAAATATGCACCATATGACTTCACTTAATGTGCAATCTAAAGAACAAAAAAATGAACAAACAAAACAGAAACTGACTGACAGATTCAGAGAAAAAAACTGATGGTTGCCAGAGGGGATGGGTTGTGGGACTGGGTGAAAAAGATAAAGGGATTAGGAAGTACAAATTGGTAGTTACAAAACGGTCATGGGCATGTAAATTACAGTATAGGGAATACAGTCAATGACATTGTAATAACTATGTATGAGGACAGATGGGTGCTTGAAATATCAGGGAGATCACTTTGTAAAGTATGTGACTGTCTAAACACTATGGTGTACACCTGAAACTAACAAAATAATATTAAATGTCAAGTGTATTTAAAAAATGAAATTTAAAACATTGTAGTTACCTTATACGAATGTTATGAAAATTAAAAAGTTAATTCAAGCAAGCACTCAGAATAGTGATTAGATATTTTGAAAAATGCCTGTTCATGTTCTTCACTCATTTTTCTATTTGAGTGTTTGCTTTTTTCTTATTAATTTCTTTTCCTTTATAGTTTTTAAGAGGTTTTATTACATTAAGATATTAAGCACCGTTTTCCTTGTAAAATGCAAATATTTTGTGAACTTTATGATCTCCTCTGTCAATATTTTGGTGGGATTTTTTTACCCCCTTTTTTTTACCCCTTTCATATGGAAGCTTAAAATTTTAATATCATTAAATCATTTACTTTAAATCAGAATAAATTAGAGATCAAATATTTAAATATGAGAACAGCAAAGTAAAGCATGTTTCCTACTAGCTCTAGTTTGTAAGAAAGAAAGAACTGATAGATTTGGCTCCATAAAAATCCAATGTTACATAAAAAACATAAACAAGTATAGGAGGTAAGATAAACATGGAAAGATATTTACAACATATAATATACACAAGGCTAATATCCTTAACCCACAGATCTATAAGAAAACATAAAAGAAGGGAAGGTTATAAATAGGCAATTCAGAGAAAAAAACAGATGCCCTGCTTCACTCATAATCAAAATAAGAAATTACGTTTTTACAAATAGACTTACAAAGATTTTTAAAAGTTGACTAGGCACAACACTATGGTCACACACAGTTGTTCAGAGTGCTCACTGCACAAGGACATCGAGGCACGGACGAATGGGAACTGAATTCTGCTCATGTTCCACTGGTTAAGCCATTTGTTTGAGAACTGCCTCACCCCAAAAGAGTGACTTCTTATTTCTCACAAAGGACCATGCATAGGGCCTAAGGGAGACCCTGCTATGCAGTGCTGGTGAGGGAGAGTGCAGAAAAAGGAGTTCTCATATATTGGCTGTGTGATACAGCCTTGGTGAGAGTAATTTAAGTCTATCAAAATAAATATACAAATCTTTGACCCTGTAATTCCACTGCTAGGATTTTCCTGGTACATGTAGTTCAAGATGTTTAGATAAGGGTGTTCATTCAGCATTGTTCATAACAGCATACACATAAAAAGAACCCAGAAACAATAAAGAATATAAACATAAAATACAAAAACAATAGAGAGTTATTTTAAAGGAAATTATGATATATCCATTTACAATGTTTTGTTTATAAGATGAAAAACATAAATATGGAAATATTTTGAACTTAAAAATCTCAAAGTGTAGAGTAGAAAGTATCGTATGTCTTGCTTGTGTTTTAACAAAGATACATACATAAACAGAAACTCTCTGGAATAAAAAGAGTTGTGCATGCTGGGTTATAAGTCTAAGAGGGAGCAAGATCACTTTTATCCTGAACCATCATGTAAAGTTTGACTTTTGGCCATGTGCATGTCATTTTCATTACGGAAAATAAACTCCATCCATTTTTACATTTATGATTTCTTCTTATACAAAGTTCACAAGGAAATATGTAAACACCCTGAACATGATAAATATAAGGCCCCAACCAAAAATATGGATACTGAGAAACACAGATAGATAAAGATTCTATCATGACCTAGGTGTAATCCTGCACCTTTTATCCACTGGAGTTCCCTTGTCTCCTAAAAATGAGAACAGTCATTTTGTCTGCGCTCTCAACTCAAGCTCCGAGGCTGAGCAGGCAAGAGCTGGTCTGTGGCATGGTGGGATGGGGTGGGTTTGAAGGAGATCGGAATAGTTACTGGTTTCAGACACCACCCTTCAGACAATAGAGCTGGAGTAACGTGCAATTCTTGAAAGAATAAGAATAACACGTATTTCTCATTCACATAGTCATTGGCTTAAAGTAGTCAAGTTGTTCATTGAGAATATTTGTTGAGTCATTCATATAATCAACAAACATTTATTGTGTCAAATCTGCTATGCTTTATACTTGGCAACGAGAATGCTGGAAGTCTCTACCCTTCTAAAGCAAGAGACCAGAGGATATAGAAACCACATTTTTGGGAACATACCTATTTAGCCTGTACTTAGAAATCATGGATCCAGTCCTCAATAAAATACTAGCAAACCAAATCCAGCAAAATATTTAAAAAGTACTGTATATCATACCCAAGTAGGCTTTAATCCCAAGAATGCAAGGTTTGTTTGACATCTGAAAATAAATTAATGTAATATACTATATTAACAGAATAAAAAGCAAAAACCATTTTATCATCTCGATAGAGGCACAAAACAAAAAAGGCTTTGAGAATATCCAACACTCTTTTATGATAAAGACACTCACAAACTAGGAATAGAAGGAAACTTTTTGATAAAGGGCATCTATGAGAAAAACCACGGCTAATATGACATTTAGTGGTGAAAGATCGGCTGTTTTTACCCTTCGATCGGGAACAAGACGAGAATGCCAACTTCTATTTAACACTACACTGTGACAGTGAGAGAACATTATGCTGTATAATGAGTGAGAGTGGTTAGACAAGGGAAGAAATAAAAGGCACTTAGACCGGAAAGGAAGAAATAAAACAACCTCTACTAACACATGACCTCTGCACACAGATCTTACATACAGTATGACATTGTATACACGATATACAGGAATCCACTGAAAACCCATTAAGACAAAAAACAAGTTCGGCAAAGATGCAGGCTGCAATTTTTGTATATCTATAAACTAGCGAGCGACACTCTGAAAATGAGGTAGGAAACAATTTCAGCCCTGACCGGCATAGCTCAATCGGTTGAGCAAAGGTCGCAGGTTCAATGTCGGCCAGGGCACACACCTAGGTGGCAGGTGGGCCTGCAGTTGGGGCGCATGGGTATGACAGGCAACCGACTGACGTCTCTCTCACACATCAGTGTTTCTCTCCCTCTCTTTACCCCTCCCTTCCCCTCTCTTAAAAAAATAAATAAATAAAATCTTTTTAAAAAAAAGAGTACAATTTCATTTATGATAGTATCGAAAACTATAAAATCCTACGGATAAATTTAGCAAAAGAAGAGGAAGGCTTATACTCTAAAAACTATATCGTGAAAATAAGTCAAAGAAGATTTAAATAAATGGGAAGACGTCCAGATCTATGGGTTGGAAGACTTCTGTTAAGATGGCCATATTACTCAAACTGGTCTGTAAGTTCAACACAATTCTTATCAAAGTCCCAGGCTGGCTTTTTCTTTTAGAGACTGAAAAACTGATTAGAAAATTCATACGGAAATGCAAGGAGACCAGAATAGGCAAAAGAATCTTGGAAAAGAAGACAGTATTACAAAACTCGCATTTTTCTGTTTCAAAACTTACTACAATGCTACACTAGTCTAGAAAGTGTGATGTGTTAACAGATGTCTAGGTCAAAGGGGCAGAACTGAGAGCTCAGAAATAAATCCTTACATACAGGTATACGGTCAATTGATATTTGACAGGGGTGCCAACACAATTCAATTAAAAAAAAGAAGAAGCATCTTTTCAACAAATGGGGCTCGACAACTGGATATGCACATGCAAAAGAATGAAACTGGAAACCTACATTACACCATACCTAAAAATTAACTTGAAATCTATCACAGACCAACATACAAGAGTTAAAACCATAAAACTCTTAGGAGAAAACATAGCTGACATTGGTTAGGCAATGGTTTCTTAGATATGACACCAAATACACAAACAAAAGGAAAAAAACTGATAAATTGGACACAATAAAAATTTTCATACTCTGAGTTGCAAACCATACTATCAAGTAAGTACAAATACAACCCAGAGGATGGGAGAAAATATTTGTGAATCATATATCTAATAAGGGACGTGTATTTGTTATATAAAGAGCTTTATATCTAAATTATAGGAAGGCAAATTGCCTAGCTAAAATCACCTTATTCAGGCAAGAAGAGAAAGGGCAACCTGAGAAAGAAAGACAAGTTCACCAGCCACTGTATGTGAAGTTCAGAGCAGCATTATTCATAATAGCCAAAAGTAGAAACCACCCCAATACTCATCAAACTGATGGATAAATAAAATATGGCATATACCTACAAAGAAATGTTATTTGGAAATCAAAAGAAAGTACTGACATATGCTATAACATGGATGACCCTGGAAAATATCATGCTAAATGAGAGAAGCCAGTCACAAAAGGCCCTGTGTTGTGTGAGTACATATGAAATGTTTAGAACAAGCAAATCTACAGGGGCAGAAAGCAGATGATTGGTTACTTAGGGGGTGGAGGTTGAGAAAGACGGGCATAGGGATTGACGGTTGCACAGTGCTGTGAGTGTCCTAAAAGACAATCAACTGCACATTTTCAGTGGGTGCATTTTATGGTATGTTGATTATATGACAATAAAGCTATTTAAAAAACAGAAATAACGGGTCTAACTGCATGCTTTCAGAAATAATTTTTAATGGTCTTTCTAGATCCCAGAGACATAGATACAGCCTTAAGCTGAAAGGTTCAAAAATGCCTGAAATCAAGAGAGTGAAAAGCAAGCAAACCTGTAACCTACAGTTATAATTCTTACCAAAGCCCATATGCAATAATAACAAGGGCAAACTATTGGACTCTGTGATACTGATTCCTGAGACTCAAACGGACTTTCCCCACTAAGTGTTTAAGATGAGAATCATCTTCACCATTATAGTCCCTCGCAGCTACCCTAGGCTTAAACAAGTAGCTGGCTGAGACCAAAGAGAACAGAAATCTTTATATTTTTTAAAAAGCCACAGTGAAACCGCTAAGGAGTGAACGAAATGCTTGGAAGAGTAGAGGGCTTGACGTTCTCGGAGAAGAACACCAATGTGAATATAAAACTTAGACGTGACAATCCAATGTTCTTTAGTCGTTGTTGGCTTTATATTGTCATTTTGAATTGGATGATGGTAAAACTTCAGGGAAATGGAGTTATAGCAATAGGCTTAGAGAACCCAAGTGGATACCATGAGAAAATTACTCCACTCTTCCAATACCAAAACTGGAGTCGTAGCTACTACCATCCCTTAACCAAGAAAACAGAAGCAAAACTGGAAACACCCTCCCTGCTCATGATGCCTGGATTCATCCCGGCAATCCATAAAACTCTTCAACAACCAAACAGATGCCCACAATTCAAGTCAACTCATAGCATGAGCTCTTTCTCCAAAATATCTTTTATGGTCAAGAATAATTTTTTTTGTCTACATTACTTTCATCTCAATAAACGGCATACTCTCTTGACACAATCAGTCCTTTTATTAGGAAGTACAGCAATCTGGGTATTTTTGGCCCCCCCTGGGTAAGAGCTAGGACAGTCACTTTTCAGGATCCTGTTCTACTTCTTAGTCATCATTTATGGAATATTCCTTGATTTTGGTAAACACAAAGTTCACTCTTCTAATGATAACCCCCTTTAACACTTGGTGGCAAAAGAACTAAACTCAGGATGGCACTTTATACTTGAGGTGTTGGAGTACTGATTTAAATCTCTGCTTTACTAGTGCAGAAATTTAAAAATATAACTCTTTCTTAAAATAATAGAAGTCACACTCCTTTAAAGACAAAGGAGACTAAGCCTATGTGCACAAAATAATTTTCTAAAATTAAGATCCAAATCAACACCCCCTCCCCCAAATCTCCCAAGTCTCCCATGTTCTGGAGCACTGCACAACCTTGTCACTAACAGTAAGGGATGGTGTGATCTTTGGGGGGTTCTGGTTTCTCTCCTTTGCAGAGGGTTCATTCTTTCAGGGCACTGACATAAGCCCCAGCAAAACTTATATTTCAGGGAATGAGGCTCTGGAGTATAATAAACAAACCCATGTGGGCAGAGGTTGGGATGATAGAAGTCTGTCTTGTTGGAGACATCCTGGAGCTGATTGAAAAAACCTTCATTGGTGCCCTGTCATTTCCTCTCAGTAAGATCCTGTTGATGTTTACACAATTTTAAAAGTGTATCGAATTTCTCAAGGAATAATATAAATGGCCCCTTTGAGGTATTTTTAATTGTCAATGGAAAAATATCAAAATAGTACCCCTTAAATTTATGTCATTCACCAATCACAAGTAACGCCACCAAAAAGTTGTGTATCCCTTCACTCCTGGAGAAATGCCAGACACACCTTCCTTTCTTTTTCTTTTTTCGCTTAATTACATGAAAAAAAGAAAACAGGGCATTATAACTCAGAAACGTTACATGCGTTTCCAGAAAACGAACTTCAGCGCTAAGAGTTCATGAGATATATACCCCAAATTGTATAGCTTGTGTGTCTAACATAAATAACACAAGAATCACTTGAAACAATCAATTTTTTTTTTGTAGTTAGTTACTAAGTATTCAGCATTCTGCCAGGGGAAGAGAAAGCACGTCTACTCCAAAAAAAAAAAATACCAAACCATAAATCAGTTGAAAAGCTTGGAAGAATTCAGTTCTGGTCTGTTCAGAAGCCAAGCGTAAATACAGAAAAACCTGTTGGCACGTTTATCCTACTAAGTTTCGCGTTTTAAAACCACAGTACTACGCAAATGGCGTTTCTCGTAAATTTCAGGCTCAGAAGTAATTCAGATAAAGACCAAAGAGAGGCATCCCATGCAGAAAATGGAGCCTGTGCCTTTAAGGTAAAATCGGCTGGATTCCCAAAAGGCATTCCACTTTTCCACGACAAAGAGTTCGGGGCAGCACTACCTCTCGGGTTTCTCCGAGGGACTCTGCGGGTTCGGGCTGAGCAGGGCTAGTCGAGAAGCCCCCAACCGTCCCGAGCCCAGCGCTGGCCCACGCCACAGGAGCGCATCCCGTGCGCCCCGGACTCACCGCTGCTGGGCTGCGGGGACAGCGCGGAGACCGAGGTCTGGCCCATGTCTAGGGTCGCAGGGCCAGGTCCGGCGATCACGCGGCTCTTTTGGTCCTTCGATCATGGGTCCGCTCACAGACAGATTTCCAAGCGCTCATTTCCCGGTCCGTGCGGAGCTGCCCGCGGGTCCCTCACCTTCTCCCCTGCGCGGGTCTCACTGCCCTGCCGGCCGCAGCCGGCGAGGCGGATCCTGCCCAGCGGATGCCTGTCATTCCTCTATGCAGATTAGCCGGGGTCAGGGGTCACGGAGGAGGAGTGAGGGGAGAGGGGCAGAGGGAGGGGAGCAGGGGGCTGTGGGGGGCGAAGGAGTGGGGAGAGGAGAGGCCCGGGCTCTGCGGGACCAGCACATCCCCCCGCCCCCCCATGGCAGCAGATAGTTCAGGCGACTCCCTTTTAACTTAACAGGTCCAATGTCAAATGATCCTTCAGCGCTGGAAGAAAAGGAATTACTTAGTCACGGTGCTTAATTTAAGAAAATTTGTTTCTTTAAAGTTAACTTCCTTCCTGATATTGTGTTTGCAGTATCACAGCACTGTTAGATGTCACATTTTTGTGCATTTTTTCTTATTAAAAAATTATCTTCCTTCCAACAAGTAGAATTTAAAAAAAAAAAACCATTGGTGGCCGCGGTCAGGCTGCCCAAAGAATCTGAACGTTGGATCTACACGTGAGATTGACAAAGCACACTCTTCACTCTCTCCCACCTGAAGCCTAGGATGCTCACCTCTCCGTATCCCAAATCAATCCCTGTGAGAACTGGGAGACCACATGGTAAAGGTGTTAGAGATACATTGGCACAAAAGGCGAAAACAACAAAAGCAACAATAATTTATTTTAAAAAATAACACTGCCTAAAGATTGAATTAAATTCTTCTATAATATCCTATTAAATCTCAGCCTTCTTCAAAATATGAATGTAGTCCTGGCGGGGTGCTCAGGTGGTTGGAGTGTCCGCTGGCAAATCAGCGTTTGCCAGGTTGTGGTTTGATCCCAGTCTGGGCATGTACAAGAGGCAGCACATTGATGTTTCTCTCTCTCTTCCTCTCTCTCTCTAAAGTCAATAAATATATCCTTGGGTGAGAATTAAAAACAAACAAAAAAAAACCCCCAAATATGAATATAAATAGTCTTGGTATTTACAATTGATGACTAATTAGTATGATGAGTAATCTAGGCCATACATATACAATGGTTGGCAAAAGTTGGTGTTCAGTTGTGAGTGCTCAAAACAGAGCTTATTCTTGCATTATTATTTATTCATTACTGCATTATTTTTCATACGAACAACTATAACCCTACTTTTGCCCCACCCTGTATCACCTAGAGAGGGAGAGCATACTGAGTAACAGCTGATGCGCCACCATAAACCACGGAAACTGCAAAAGAGTGCTGGATGCTCTAAAGAAATCCCGAAAGCCTTGGGAATCCATACTTGTGAAAATACACTTCAAAAATAGCAAAGCAATAGTATTTTCAGATAAAAGGTAACTAATAAATTTCAGCACCAACACACAGATGTTCATTATAGAAAATGATAAAATTATTCTAAGAACAACATACAAAATGGAAACTAGGATCCTTATAAAAGCATGATAAAATTAAAAATCATTATATATCTGGTTGAATGCAAAAGATTAGATGTATCTTTGTGTTGCTTAATTTTTTTAAAGATATTTGCTTGTTTGTTTCATCATAATTGCCCTAATTTTTAGCACCCAAAAAGCCTACCCTTGACTGTGGGAAAGATTCCACCCCCCCCCACCCACCGCAGAATAGTGTGATCAATTATCTACTTCCCTTTGCTTAATTCACCCTTGAGAAACCCTGACTTTTTAAAAATGAAATTGAGGATTCAGATATGAGTTCTAATTAGGATATTGAAATTAACCCTAATTAAATTTCCTTAAAAGTGCAAAAATGTTGTGTTTTGGGAACACATCCCAACTGGGGGATTCAGCAGTGAAAGTAAACAATTGTAATGATTTTTCCATTTCTTGGCTCTAAGTTGCCTTAAAACAACAGCAAAAAGCCCAGGTTAAGTGTTCTCTCAACCTAAATTGAGAGCACGGAACTTGTCACTCGTTCTTCCATTGATAGAATCTAATTAAAAATGGAGATCATTGATTAGAGGGAATACGTATTAAATGTCACACAATCAAATATGTAAGTGTAATGATTTTTAAAAATTGGCAAAAGTTCAACTTTGAGATACAATATTTTTGCTCTCATTTCTTCTTTTCCTTGAGAAACAATAACATGTCCCTTTTATTTTCTTCTACAGGTTCTTATTTCAGACATCAAAGTGGTCCTACTCCATCGTTCTAGTCTTTCAGTATTCACTAAATCCATCTATATTTACTTTATTCAAAACCTTTCATGACTTGCTAGTTAATATAATCTTAGCCTCATCTGGGATTCTTATAATCCTCCGATCAGGTTACAGACTTTTCTCTGAAACTTTTCCTGTTCCATTACATTATCCATGAAGCATGCCAACCAAAGCTGCAGGAAGTGGGCACTAGAGTTCCTTTAGATGGTGGGACACTTACTCGATTTGATTTCCAGAACTTGTGATGGGGCTTGGCACTGAAGCAGCCCTTCTATCACAGCTAACAGATTATTCTAATGAACATAGAAAAAGTCCACAGAAACCACTAAATTTCATTTCTAAGTCATAACATACAGTTTAGAACCTAACACAAGTATTTAAATGTAATTTCCCCCAAAACTGCCTTCATCTTTTCTTATTCTGCTGCTATTCAACCAACTCACGGTTATGTGAGAGATGTGGGTGTTACTCCTATGGGTCTATAGTTTAAACTGTGGGAATGCTTAAGGTCATCTGAAATAAATGGATAGTTCTCTATTACCTCTTTCCAAGGAATTTATGAAGATGCTGAGTGAGATTAGTGCCAACATTTAACTCTGAGGAAGCCATCTGTAATTCTTCAGCATTTATCTCATTGGCCCTGCTATTTGGACTATATTTCTAAACCAATCTCTTATCCAGTGATACCCTGACATTTAGTCAGTTTTATTTGGGGTAGGGGACAAGACTGATTTGCGATCTGCGGTGTTCACCAGTTTCCAAGATGTGCGTACTACTACAATGGCCAATTCAACAAGTGGTCCAGCCGCTTGGAAAATTTATGTCAACTGTTTTGCAAAATTCCTGGACATTTAACAACTGGCTTGTATGAGCTGACTTCAGCACACCACTACTTTCATCTTTTGTAATTCACTGTCACCCAATCATACCAGGACTGTGTTTGAGGAATCATTTATGGTAAGCCTTCCTAAAAATACAGAGTGGTGGCATTGACTGATTTTTCCACTAACAGTCTATCTAAATATTTTCAATCCTTGACAAAACTTCTGTGATTTATTCATTTAATTCTGGTAAGAAATTAAGAGTGGATTAGTTAGAGCTTCCTCTTCCTGGAACTGGATTGTCTGTTAACAAAGAGGTGCACTTACTGAGATTCTCAAGCATTCTGTCCTATCACACAGACTTCCCTGGCTAGTCTGACGTAGGAGTTATTGAACTCACCCATCTGGGGTAACCGATGTTACACCTGTGCTCCTCATGGATGGAAATCACTGTATCTGTTAGAGAAAAAGTTAAAAGCAGACATAAACCTAAACTTGGCCATCCATTTGTGGAAAACTTTCCTACTAGGTCAAGGTGAAAATGGCAGACCTACACTCTAGTGGCTAGAGAAGATGGTTTACAATGACTGCTGTCACCACTACTAAATCTTGTCACTTAGGTCACTGCCAGCCTGTCTAGGGGACCAACCTAGGCTTGGAGTGGGAGAAAGAGTGAGCGCTTCGTCCCTAAGAGCCCGAATGCCATGAACACATCCTGGGGGTTGGCTTTGCCCAGACACTGCCAGCTATGCTAGGACCGTTTTGAGACACCAGCATTTGGAGGAGAGAAGGGTTAGGAAGGGTCTCAGGAGATGACATGGTCGATCACAGCAGTGGTGGCCGTGGAAGCCACAGTGGCAGGTGGTGGCTGTGTACAAGTAGGTGAAGATTCTCTTACTTGGCACCGGTATTCCTGAACTTAGTTAGTTAGCCATGGAGAGCCAGCAAATTACTGACATTTCCTTGAGCAATGGAAACTGTAGTCTCAGGATGCCCTTTCGTAGTGGGAAGGAGATGAAACTTAGTCATTAAAACTTAGAAACTGTCCAAATAGGATTTTCAAAAATATGTTTGTTTTCCAGATACAATGGTCAGGCAAAACAACAGAAATTCAAAGATTATTTAAAGCATCATTTTAGCTAATTATTTTCTTTCCACTTATTATTATCAGATTTATTAAAAAGCAGAAAACTGTCTTTTCTCCCTTCCTCTGATGGAGGTGCTAGAGGGTAATTTTTAAACTGCCTATTTTCACACAAGAGGTTCTAATAATTAGGTGAAAGAACATAGAACTCAGAAACTAAAAACTGATGTGCAAAACATTTTAAACATGAAGGTAGTTTTTTCATTAGAATATCCACTGTTTTTTTAAAACTTTGTATTACCCCAAAACTTGGAGCCATTTTGTGAAAGATAGTTTACTTTCAAAAATATAACTGCTAAAAAGCAAAGTTTTACTGTATCTCATAATTTCACTTGAAATTCTGTGTATGTAGCTAGTGTTTACTTTAAAAAAATAATTGTAGCAATTGCAACCAAATGTTTCCTATGCCGTTTATTTTCACAATTCTGAGAGATTTTCATTTTAACACGGTCCATATAAGCAGATCAAGGAGAACTTTGGTTAAGAAAAAAATGACATCTTTGGGCACTTTAGTTTTATATTTTGCATCAGTAGGAGAGAAAACCACATTCCACAAGTATTAGAACAGGAAACCTGTAAGACAGGCTTTTCTTTCCTATTGTTCTCATATTTTTATATGATTTATTTCCTGAGTTTTCCTTCTGCCACTTGCTCAAGCTAAAAGGATTAACAAAACACCCAGGTCCTGCCTTTGTGCAGAGGGCGTGCTGTGTCTCACGTGTGCTTTCTTACTGATTGAGCTGGACAGTTGGAAGATTTACTCTGGCAAATGAAGACCTCAAGGGTGGAGCTGGAATTTCCTTTTCCAAAAACTTTACCCCGCCCCAGGAAAAAAAAAAGTATGCAATTTTGCTGCACAACATTTCATAAGAAAAAGAAATTATTCATTGTACATAAAACTCTGACCACTGCTATGAAATTAATCATCTTTAACTTATTGATCAAAAATCTCTAAAGAACAGTTCTTACAGACATCCTTAATAATTACTGCCCAATTTACAGAAAATAATTGCTTTAAATAAGATCCAAATCACTGTTTCATTAACCATTGCTTCCTTTTCTAGAATATAACAAGGTGTTGGACACACAGAAGGCACTTAATTACATATGTGATAAATAAGAGAATAAGCATTCAGGTTACCTCTTCAATTATAGCAACTTGAAGTAGGGATGGGAAAAAGTCCGTTAGGAACGTATGTATGATTGTGGTAATAGTGTATGGACTCCAGTGCAAGACAGTATCAGGTCTGGCAGTGACTGTAAATTTCCTTTTCCATGGCACTTAATTAACAGTCATCTGGGCGTTCAACCAGAATTCACAGGGGACCTCTCATGGGGACCAGCCCCTCTGTGTGTGAATGTGAAGTGAGGTACAGACCCTCCCCTGGTGGGATTTACAGGACACACAGGGTGGGACAAAAGTAGGTTTACAGTTGTTCATATGGAGAGTACTACAACAATTAATAAATAATGCTACAAGAATAAACTCTGTTCCATGTACTCATAACTCTGAATCTACTTTTGCCCCTCCCTGTACAGCAGTTACACCTTGTTTGTGGAGGGTACATTCCAAGATGCCCCCAGTGGCTTCCTCAAACTGTAGATAGTAATGAACCCTAAGTGTACTATGTTTTTTCCTATATGTACAAACCTATAATAAAGTTTAAGTGATAAATTAGGTCCAGTAAGAGATTAACAACAACAATAATAAAATAGAACAATTATAACAATACACTATTAAAACAATGTGAATGGCTTTGAGGTCATTATTAAGTAAAATAAGGGTTACCTGAATATAAGCACCTGGATTCTGAGAACCAGTCAGCCTGACAACCAGGAGGGCTACTCGGTGATTAACAGGCAGGGAGAGCACACGGCCTGGACAAAGGGATGATTCATATCCTGGACAGGACCGGGTGGACAGCTCGAGATTTCATCACGCTACCAGAATGGCAGTAGCGTAAAATTTATGAATTGTTTATTTTTGGAATTTTCCATGTAATATGTTCAGACCACAGTTGACTGTGGGTAGCTAACATTGTGGAAAGAAAAAACACTGATGAGGGGGTGCTGTAGTTGGTGAGGGGCGGGTGTTGTGGCTTACAAGTGACTGGTCACAATAGTGAGTCCTGGCAGAGGTTTGTTCCACCGAGAGTTAAGGATGAACAATGGGCTTATAGAGGGAAGGCTCTGAACTTTATTGATTGCTAAATCCAAATCTTTCCAACAGAGTCAACTATTCTTTCTGAGGATGCCTCAAGATCATAAAGTACTCCCTAGATCAAAGAAAGATTAAATTCTGATAATGCTATATTATCTGTATGTGTTTATTTATTGCTTACAGCTTTTTGACAAATAATTTTAAAACCCTAACATCTACCCATTTCAAGCAAACAGTTCAATGAATTTTGGTAAATGTATAGTACAACCACGACCACAATGAAGTTTTAGAAAACCCTGAGGATGCTAAAGAGTTCCATCATGTCCTTCTGTGCTTAATCCCTGCCCCGCTCCCCTGGCACCAGGCAACTGCTGGCCTGCTTTCCATCCCTATTGCTTTGACTTTCCTAAAATTTCATATGAATGGAATAACAACATGTGCAGTTTTTGGTATTTGGCTTCTTTCACTTACTATTTTTAATACTTATCCATGTTGTAATATGTATCAGTATTCTGTTCCTTTTTGTCCTGAGTAGTGTTCCATTATATAGCTATTCCCGAAGTTTGTATATCCATGTACCAGTTAATGGGTATTTGGGTTATAACTGTATTTCACTGCATTCCTATTCTGTGAAAATATTTAAGGGCCTATATTATATATGGATGATAGTACTATATAAATAGGAATTCATTACTGGTTCATCATTCAACTAACAAATATTTATTATGCATATCCTTTTGTGTCAAGCTCAGTTCCAGGTACTTGAGATATAGAATTAAATGAAAAGTAAAAATACCTAAGCTCATAGAACTTACATTTTAATGAGAAAACAGAAAATAAGAAATTAACATAATGAATCAGTGAACTTTACAGCAATTGACAAGAAGACAAGTGCTATGAAGTAGATAGAGAAGGGGAGAAAGACTGGATTGGTGTATGATGGTCAAAGCAGTCCTCACTGAAAAGCTGATGTCGGAGCATGAACCGGAAGGAGGTGATAGAGCCAGCCACATGGCTCTTGGAGGGAAAAGCTTTCCAAGCAGAAAGACCAGTGAACATTAAGATGGGGCATGTGCATGTGGTTGGAGTAGAGTATGGGAAGGGGGGCTGAGAAGGGGATTATAAGCCATGGAGGGCTTTATAGTTGACTGTAAGGACTTTGGCTTTTACTACAAGTGAGATGGGGAAGCAATGACAGTTTTAAACAAAGGAATGACATGATCTGAGTCATATTTTAAGATCAGTATGGTTTCTGAGTGGAGGATAGAGACAAAGTTAGAAGCAGCGAGACCGGGAGAGGCAGCAGGAGTAATCCAGGCTGGGATGACAGTGGCTTAGGCCACGTTGGCAGTAGCAGTTCTGGTAAAATTCTGGGAACATTTTAAAGTACAGCCAAGTTTCTTCATAAGTTGAATGTGGGGTGTGGGAGAAAAGAGGGGAAGCAGGGATGACTTCAAAATTTTATCTGAGCCAACAGAAGAATAGAGTTGCCATTAATTAAAATGGCAGTGAATAGAGTGAGTCAAAATTAGCAGTTTAATTTTGAGATGTTCAGTAGACATCCAAGTGGCAAATGAAACAATCCTATGTACCACAAAAGAAAAAAATCAATCTCCACCTAGGCACCCTAGTGCAACTGAGTATCAAGAATATGGAGAAAGTCAAAAAGTAGTGAGTATAAAAGACAGATACTACTTTGAGGAATCACAATAATCCAAAAAAACAACAGACACTTTTTAAAAGATTTTTTAAATTTATTTTTAGAGAGGGGGGAAGGGAGGGAGAAAGAGAAGAAGAGAAACATCGACGTTATCTTGGTTGCCTCCTGCATGACCCCAACTAGGGACCTGGCCCGCTACCCCAGCTAGTGCCCTGACTGGGAATCGAATTGGTGACCTTTTGGTTCATGGGCTGGCACTCAATCCACTGAACCACACCAGCCAGGGTGAAAAACAATAGACTTTTATTTTGGGGGTGTTATGGAGAAATAACTGTCAACTTAGAATTCCATACCCAGAGCAACAATCATTCACTAAAATCAAATAATCACTCACTAAAAGAGGTTGATCACTAAAGGAACTACAGACTGCTCTTCAGCAAGAGGGAAAAGCAGCCCAGATTAAGGGTGGCATGTAAGAAATAACAGTGAGCACAGAAGTGGACAGCGTGAGGTGCATTTAATAAACTCTTGGCTATATAAAATGGAGAAGTCGTCAGTGAATTTTTAGCATAGTTTAAGGTCTTGATTTTGGCCAGATAAACTAAAAATGTTTGACTTCGTTATAAAAATGTATTGTTTCAAATAATAAGAAAAAGAGGAATATGTTTCCAAATCAGTAATTAAAAGAAAGGGGCTATAAAAAAGTCTCATGAATTTAAATAATGAGAAAATAACATGAGAGCAAACATTGAAAAAGAACATGATAAAAAAGATGGCACAAATTAAGATGACGGATGTGTGTCCGAAACAGAAAATTCATAAACTATGAGAGAAATACCCTTATCTAATGACAGAGACTGAAAGACTGGAAGGGGCAGAAGTGCAATACACCTCTCTGTCTGCCAGTTTTAGGAGATGCAACTGAAACAGCAAAAGCTGGAAATAAAAGTATAAAAAAATGCATACCAACTAAATACTTACCAAAGGAAAATTAGTATATCAATATCAATAAAAGGTTAATTAAAGGTGAAGTCAAGCCCTGGCTGGTGTAGCTCAAATGACTAACCGTGGCCTGCAAATCAAAGGTTCACTGGTTCGACTCCCAGTCGGGGCACATGCCTGGGTTGTGGGCCAGGTCCCCGGTAGGGGGTACACAAAAGGTAACCACACACTGATGTTTCTCGCTCTATCTCCCTCCCGTCCCCTCTCTCGAAAAATAAAATAAATAAAATCTTTAAAAAAAAGAAAAAAAGAAAGTTGAAGTCAAAATAATAAATAGCATAGGAATCCTATTATATAATGATAAAAAGAATAATCTAACAAGAAGATAGATAAAAAATTATCAACTAGTATGCTTTGTACCAGAACCTTGAAATACAAAAAAAGCAGAAACTAACAGAATTACAAGGATAAATTGACAAAGCCATAATATATGGAGAGATTTTAACAAATCAAAAAGTAATAAGACCAAAAAGACAAAACATTTTTAAGGTTATGGATTTGAACAGTCCAACTGACAAGCTTGTTGTAATAGACATATGCAGAGACCTGTATTCCTGAAATAGCAGCTATATATTGAATAAATACTAAGGAATAATAGAAATTTCAATACATTTTAAAGAATTCATATAATGCAAACCACTCCAGTCAGGGCACACACAAGAATCAACCAATGAATGCACAAGTAAGTGGAACAACAAATCAATGTTTCTTTTTCTCTCCCTAAAAATCAACAAAGGAGAAGAACTATAAAGGTGTATTTAGGGAGAAATAATACACTCACAGAAATAGATTGGTAAGTATTAAACCGATGAAGCTAAAAAAGAAAAGAAGAAAGGAAAAGAAGACTAGAACGAGGCACTGAAATGTGGCTGAAGAAAATCCAAGATGAAGAACAGAACTACCTGGTAAGTTCCAAGGACTGAAACATCGCTAATGGAAGGCAAATTTAAAAGTTATTATTTTGCATTCAGGGGAAATACAGATGCATGTATAGTGTTATTTAAACCACTCCCATTGTTAAGCTGCTCAGCATTCTATAACTAAAAACAGATGAAGACCTCCTATCCACTGCTTGTTTTTGCTTCCTTTAGAGTAAACACCTCTCTGTAATATTTTTATTTGTAGCACAATAGCATCTTTAACACTTCAAATGATGTCTTAAGGGAATCACAAACAAAAGTAGTAGTTCCTCGTATTTAACAAGTTTAACTTCAACTGTTCTTTACTTTTATGCTTCTGGTGTTTTAAAACAGAGGAGAAAAAAGAAGCAGCAAGGTTTGTTCCTAAAAAAACATAGTTTTATTAGGACTCAAAGACATGCCCCCAAGCAAAACAACCCTCCAGAGAAAGTTGAGCATATTGAAGAGACCTTATAATACAAAATGAATTTCAGTAACTACAAGTCACTTCTCAATTGAGGAAAGTTGACACATTCTCCAAGGAGGTGAAAAAGATGGGAGCCAAGAAGGGGGTGAGGCGCCCTGCAGGTGTTCAGATTTAATCTTTCATTGGAACGAGATTTACTCAGGGAGAAGTCACACCATTAAGGAGTAGACACACAGAGTGGCTGGAACCCTGCCACTTTAAACCAGCATGCCACTCTCCAAGCATCGAGAAGCGTTTTCATTCCCCAACTTCTCTAAGCAGAGGGCTTTCAATTACGAGAAGGCACGAGGGAAATTTCTGCGAGTCATGCAGGGGCCCACTACAGAAGAAGCAGCCTGCTTTACCTGAAATATTTATGGCCATGCTTTATTTATTTATTGAGCAGGGGGAAATGCTGTGGATTTTGCTTTGCTATAAAATATCCCAAGACCCACATAAAGTCCCAAAGATGTCACCATTTCTTTAGATTATTTGATTGCTTCTTTATAGGTTTGCAGAGTATTGTTTTGTGAACCAGTAACACAGAGATTTGTTTCTGTGAACCGGTGCTGAAAACAATATTCAGCTACATTTACTAATAAACAGTCAACATTGATACACGTTTCCCACTTGAGTCTATGATTTTAGGGTAAAACTTTGTGCTTTGTTTCGAAGTTAAATGTTACCCTATTTTACCTCGAGTTTTTCATCTTACACAAAAGCACTATGGAGATTTAGGTTTGTTCCATTATCTCCGTCAACACAGAAATACCTAGCACTTTACCCTGAAAATTGAAATTACCTCCTGAAGAGTGAGACTTTCTCTCCCAGCCGACCAACACTGCAGTCACTAAAAACTCAAGGCATGTTTTTTCCATCTTCTATCCAGGTTTCCCCTAAAGCCTTTGTGCTCAAACCTCTGTCTGCCTCCCTCCTTTATGAGCATCTAGAGGACTCATCCTTCCTCAGGTTTTATGTTTTTATTCTACTTGGGTTGACTGATTCTCAGTATCTGGCCTCTGATTGTCCTATATTTTATGTTTTCAAAGACACACTGGCCTAGATGTCAAATTTTCTGGGACTAAATATGTGTATTTCCACAGCAACCTCCACCGTGGAATTTATCCCAAGGATGTCTCCACAGGTGTCTCCTGCACTGGACTGAATGTCCTTTGGAGGCCATGTCCGGTTTACTAATGTAAGACCAGCACAGCGCCAGCACATGGGTAAGCACTCCATGGGCATGTGTTTTATTTGTGAATGAATGAATGAATGAATCTGATCCGTATCAATGAACTCTGTAGATCTGTGGGTGCCGGGGGAAATAGGAGAAGGAAAGTGAGGGTGCAGTAAAAGTATTGTGGGGTTCACTGTCTGGCTCAGCAGTGAGCAGTGGTGTCAACACACCATTTACTGATCAGTACTTATGGGTTTGTTTGGGGCTTTTGATTCAGTAATGGAGAATACATAGAATCTGAATATTGCCATCACCTAATGAATACATATATTTACATTTTCAATACCTGCCCGTTAAAGCTTTGTTCAGTTACTCCACATCTTGTTAAACATTGATTTGGTTAAAACATAACAGTGCTAAAGCTAACTGGGGATGTTCATTAATGCACAGATCAGGGCACACAGGTTAACAATCTGAAGGGGGGTGGCTTCTAGTTGACTCTGTTTTTGCAGGGAGGGGACATCTGACTAAGGAAATACAGGAAATGTTTCAGAACATTGGGGGTGGGGTGGACAGGTGCTAAGGCGGCTCCTTGGTACTCACACATTGTGTAAGCCCTTCCTTTGCAGGTGGGCAGGATCTGACTTTCTTCTAACCAACAGACTATAGCAAAAAGTGTATGTAATTATATGCATGTGCTTACATGACATAAAATCGGATCATTTGTCTTGCTAGGAGACACTCTCTTGGTGGCTTTGAAGCAGCAAATTGCCATGTGATAAGCTGCTATGTGGAGAGGGCCTTCAGGCGGGCAGCCTCTGTTCGCAACCAGCAAGAAAGTGAAGCTTGTGGTCTGGCATTCTGCTAGGAATGGGATGTTGCCAGCAGCCACATGAGCTTGCTGGCATGTGCTTCCCAGGCAAGCTGCAGATGAGGCCACGGCCCTGGCTGACACCTGAGTTGCCGCTTTGTGACATCCTGAGACTCTATGCAGAGGACCCCATCAAGCTTCTGACACACAAAAGCTGAGAGCTAATATGTTGTTTCAAGCTGCTAACTGTTGAGTAATATTGCTATGCAGCAATACATAATTAATACAGGTGGGAATCTGGACTATTGGACAGGAAGTTAGATATATAAGAAGGTTAATTGGAATTGAGGGAGAGATGAAGCATGCAATGGGAAGGAAAGACCTTAGCAGCTGAGGAGAAAGCCAGATGGTTAAGTCCACACTCTTCCCTTTTACAACATCAAAGAGGGGCAGAGCCAGAAGAATAGACTATAGACAACAGTAGAGAAGAAATTTAGTTTGCATATCAAAATGTACGGCTTTTATGAACCAAGTCATTTTTCATTCAAAAATATTACACTGGACAGATGAACTGTCCACCCCACCCAGCATATCTGAATTACAGAAGCAATTCTTAGGAAGTCACTTAAACAGTTCAGAGCCCAAAGTGTGAGTCTAAGCTCCAAGGACTGTGACTGTGACCCAATTTCGACCCTCAAACAATTATCTGGACCCATATCTGCAGCTCTTAGCCAGCTGTGGGTGCCTTCTGTGTGTATCAGGTCTAGAAGTATAATAATGTAGTATAATGTATGGATATATTATATCATTCTATCCAGGTACTAACCAAATTTTTAAAAATATGGACTGAAAGCGCAAGAAGACTGAAACTATTCTCTATTTATCTATCTACCTCTTATTTCACCTCCTATCCCATCTCCTTCAATTGGAAGGCAAGCTCTGTAAGGAAAAATATATTTTTTGTTCTATACCTTATTGCCTTGCATGTTCATGGCAATCAATAAATACTTGTTGAATTAATGAAGCAGCTCCATCTTTCCCTATCATTTCCTCAGTTGTAAGATGGGGGTGACAGTTATAGTATCTGCCTAAGTTAATTGCAACATGAACTGAGGTGACACATGTGACATGATCGGCAGGCACACTGATCGGCACTATTACAGCACATTATTTTAATACACTTTATTGAAGCAATCTGTTCGGAAAAAGGACCTGAGCACCATAATTCATTTCCAAGTACAGAAGAAACCATGAAGGGGGTTCAATTCCAGGTTAAGTTCACACTTCAGTTTAACCTGAATTTCAAGAATTCAAACTAATTTTGAAAGAAGTTTGGATATGGCAGTACACCTTCAAAATAACAAAGGATTTAAAGTCAACAGGCTAAATGTGATTTTTGCTATAAAAATGTATGTGAAATTGTGCCTCTTTAATATTACAAATTCAGAACCAGTCTAGTCCAAACTCTAACCCAAGCAGAAATCCCTTCTGACACTCCAATCCAAGTGGCTGGGAAAATTTTCAAGTCTTGTCTATAACTAAAAAGACGAGACACCAAGTGTTGGTGAGAACATACAGCATCTTGGACTTTTCATTCATTCTTGGTGCAAGTGTAAAACGGTAATTTGGAACTGGGAGATTTGGTCTGGCAGTTTCTATTAAGTTAAACATACGCCTATCCAATGATTCAGAAATTCTACTTTTAGGCATTGATCTGAGAGAAATGAAAACATATATCCACAGAAAAGCCAGTATGAGAATGTTCCTAGCAGGTTTATTCATAATAGCCAAATATCCATCAACAGGAGAGTGGGTAATATATATAGTGCTACATCCAGCAGTGGAACTCAGCAATGCAACTATGACGTGCTGCCGACCCTTCTCAGAAGTTCAGGACTTATTCCCGTTCTGCTGGGGTGTTGCTGGAAGTCAGCCCTTAGCAGTCGGGGCCAGGGCATTTCCTTGGCCGAAACAAACATCCTTCCCCTAAGCAGCTCCATCCAAGGCCTGATCAATAGTGGGGGCAGAACTTGCCA
The DNA here is from genome assembly GCA_007922815.1 of Macrotus californicus. Taxonomy (NCBI): domain Eukaryota; kingdom Metazoa; phylum Chordata; class Mammalia; order Chiroptera; family Phyllostomidae; genus Macrotus; species Macrotus californicus. The sequence continues at coordinate 55,641 of VMDR010003548.1, forward strand.
TGATTGGAGACGACTCTGATGGGCCATCCAGCTCCAGCGCTCCCACTGGTGGAGAGAATTCTACCACTGAACGTCCCATACACAGATGGCAGCTGTCACAGAGAGCACCCCCTGGGATCAGCTGAGGCTGGGGTTGGGCTTCACAGCTCCGCTCTTCCCTCTGCTCGACCCTGCTTCTTTCGCCTCCCTTCCAAAGCTGTAGATCCCAAGGGGCCTCCTCAGTAAATGCCCTGCATGCTACTCTTTGTTTCTTTCCAGGGAATCCAACCTGTGTGAAACTACTGATAAGCCCAACAAAACAGATGACCCTCCAAACCATTTTACAGACTGAAAGAAACTAGACACAAAAGAGTATATAGTATATAATTCCAGAGATAGAGTTCCAGGACTAGACAAACCAATGGAGGGTGACAGAAACCAGAACAGAGCTGGCCTGTCATTGGGGACTGACTGGGAGGGTCTATGAGGAAACTTCTGTGAGGATGTGAATATTCTATATCTTGGGTTGAATGGGTGTACACAATTGTCAAAACTCATCGAATGGTTCTCTTAAATTGTGCACTTCACTGTATGTAAATTATGCTCCAGTCAAAAAAAAAATGTAAAAAATTAAAAAGTAACCACTTCAAACTTGGTTCAAATTAAAATAATGGTCATTTAACATTCAAAATATTTAATATTTCACTATGGTCAATCAAGTCTGTTCATGTGGAATCGCCAGTTAGTTTTTTGAGCCTAAGTTTAGAAATTAACTTGTCTTTTGTGCATTTTTTTGTGGACTGCAAAACTAATAGACATGTTTTTTTCTATTTGAGTCATTCATTTGAAATGCTTCACTAATCAGTTATTGCTACAAAGGCCTGTGAAAAATCATGAAATTGCTTCTATTATGACATTTATTCATTAATCAAAACTTGAGTATTATAATCAGTCAATCACAGATTCATCTACCTAGATGCTCCTTTAGTATTGATCATTAAGAGTTTCTAGATCAGACTGTGATATCATAAAATCATAGAGTTTGGAACTGGGAAAGACTTGCGATCCTTTAGGCTGCGGACGAGGAAGCTTAGGCTCACAGGAGGTAACTGAGTTGTCAAGGTCAGCCTAGGTGGGAGTGGACTGACATCCCAGTACACATCCCACCAGGTAACCCCGCCACATTCTCTGTGCCTGGACTCCTCTGAGGTTGGCTTGGAGAAGGAAACCAAAGAATGTATTTTATCTTGTGATTTCCTCTTCTTTCCACCAATCTTTTAAAAAATTTGATGCTTTTGAGAGAGAGAAAGAGAGAGATTTGTTGTTCCACTTATTTATGCACTCATTGGTTTATTTTTGTGTGTGCCCTGATCAGGGATAGAACGCACAACCTTGGTGTACCAGGACGATGTTCTAACCAACTGAGCTACCTGGCCAGTGCCCCTCCACCAACATTTGTTTAAAAGACTTACCTTGTAATCAGCTTAGAATAAGAAGTTCAGTTAGGGGAATAATGAGCTCTTCCTTGATCTTGATAGAGATCTAATTTTTTCCATAAACGAGGAGAAAACAGCAGATCTGCCACCTTCCCTTTTTTCTACCTCTCATATGGCAACAGGTTGGAAGAGTTTGGTGAAAAGAAAACCATATTTGATGCTCAGTAAACAGGTTTGGCCAAGAAACTGAGGACATTTTATTAAAATTCTAAAGAACTTTCACATCTATTGAGAGATAACAGCTAGTATGTGGTAAGAGGCGCAAATTTAAGAACAAAGTCTGAAAGATGAACAAAAAAGTATAACATAAATGTAAACTTAGGAGGAGTTTTGAAGAAAACCCAACAAAACTAATTACAAAAATAATACTTAAAGCAAACACATCTCTAGTGTAATCATCTCTTTCTCCCCAGATTTTCCTCATAAGTTCTATGGTTTCCACACAATATGTTGTAAATCTTTTTTATTCTCCAAATATTTTCTAAGAGACACCTGGGAAAACAGATGAAGGCCAAGAGAAGAAAATGAAAAATACAGAGAAAGCCTACAATTAATGACATACTCTATCCTCTCTACCCACCTATTTTCTCATGGTTGTTTTATTACAATATCTTAATTGAGATATATTCCCATAGCATGGAATTCACCCATTTAAAGTATTCAATTGAGTGTTTTTAGTTTATTCACAGAATTGTGTGACCATCACTACAATCAATTTTAGAATATTTTCATCGCCCCAACAAGAAATCCTGTACCCATTCGCATTACTCCTCATTTTCCTACAATCTTCCAGCCTTAGGCAACCACTAATGCACTTTCTGTCTCTAGAGATGTGTCTATTCCGAACATTTCATACAAATGGAATCATACAACATGTGGCCTTCTTTCACTCCGCATTATGTTTTCAAAGGCCATCTATGTTACAGCATGTATCAGTACTTCATTTATTTTTATTGCTAAGTAATAGTCCATTGTACATATATACTACACTTAACTTATCTGTTCATCAGCTTGATGGGCATTTGGATTGTTTCTACCTTTTGGTTATCATGAATAATGCTGCTCTGAAATTCACTGACAAGTTTTTGTTGACCATATGTTTTCATTTCTCTCGTGTATATAGCTAGGAGTGGAGTTGCTGGTCATATGGCAACTCTATGATTAATTGTTTGAGGAACTGCCAGACTGTTTTCTAAAGTGCCTGTGCCATTTTCCATTCCCACCAGTAGAGGATGAGGGTTCCAATATCGCTACATCCTTGCCAACACTAGTTATTATCTGTCTCTTTGATTATAGCCATTCTAGTGGGAATGAAGTGGTGTCTTACTGTGGTTTTAAATACATTTTTCTGATGGCTAGTGATATTGAGAATCTTTTTATTTGTTCATTGGCAATTTGTGTATCTTCTTTGGAGAAAGGTTTATTCAGATTCTGTGTTCATTTTTTAATTGGGATATTTGTCTTTAAATTATTGCATTTTGATAATTCTTTATGTATTCTGCATACAGGACCCTTATCAGACAGATGATTTACAAAAAATTTCTCTCATTCTCTTGGATGTCTTTTCATTTTCCCGATAGTGTCCTTTGAGGCCCAAAAGTTTTTAGTTTGATGATGCCCAGATTATCGATTTTTTCTTTTGTTCCTTATGCTTTTGGTGTTGTAGTTAAGAAACTGTTGCTTATTCTAAGATCATGAAGATTTACCCCTATATTTTCTCCTGAGAAATAAAGCTATTTTTTAGCTTTATTTTCTTAGAAAAAATAAGTAGCGTGACAGCTTCAGCCCTTGAATTTGGATTTTTGTTCAACTGTGAGTAAATATTTTTGCATACGGTGTGAGGTAGGGCTCTCACTTCATTCTCTTGCGTGAGGAGGTATTATTGCCCCAGCACCTTTTGCTGAAAAGATGATTCTTCCCCCTTGTTCAGTTGTCATGGCAACCGATTTGTCTGTGATGAAAGATCAAATTTCCATAAATGTGAGGGTTTATTTCTGGACTTTCAAGAGTCTTCCATTTATTCCATATATAAACTACTTCTAAAAGATAAACTTGGCACATGGAAGGCTACATTAATTCTTTCAGGTCATTAGTAAACTCTGTCCTCAAAGTATTATAAAAAACAGCTTGGAGATTATACCTTCACTGTCTCCACAGAAAAGAAGGGGTTTGGCAATAGCAGTGAAGAAGCATCCTATTGTCTCACCTCAGGCAAGAAGGCGAAGTTCATGATCAGGAGCATCCTTCATTATAGGAAGGTGGAAAGACCAACTCTCTTTGAACAGCTTTATCAAAATCCAAAGAGAAACTTTAAGCAGCCTGAGTTTCTGAACACAAATCAGCTTCCTGATATGTCCTGTGACACGCCCTGTCTCCAAAGGACCAAAGAGTAATTAGGAGGGCCACCGTTGAGGCAGCTGGGTCCAGAGGCATCGGGACAAATGCTGCTGCTATCGTGAGACAACAATCACACCCTGTGCACCCAAGAGTGCCTCTCCTGCTTTGGGAAAACTGCCAATCACAACTTTTAAGGGAGAAAGAGCCTGCTGCTGCGAACACCTGGTGCTTTTCTATCGTCTGCCAGGAGCGTCCAGCCTAAATATTGCCGGAAATAGCATGGATGTTCCTGAGATGGGGCTGGGTGCTGTTCCTGCCCAGGGCTTGTGAATTGCCTACCCACTTAGACTGGCTGCTGAAAAGCAATGGAATTTCACAGCGCTATGAAACTATTATAATACACACATGCACACTCACACTCAGTCTACCGGAGTAGACAAGCGGTCCGGGTGTGACAGCCCAGGCTTAGCTCCAGGTGGGCGTTCAGCCTTATTTCAGCCCCTGGGTGTGAATGTCGCTGTTTCTGGTAAAACCACCCTCGGCTCTGTTACCTCACAATAAACTTTCTGTTTGTACGGGAATTGTGAAGGCTGCTCACCTTTATCAATAGGATTTAGCAGCCCTCTTGGATTCCCGAAACTCTGAGCTTTGTAATAAGAACTGAAAACTGACCCAGCTTAGAGGGACTCTCTCTGATGGGGGAACGAAAGCAATGCGCATATGTGTGCTCACAGTCCTGACAGGCAAACCACGTAACCCCAGAGAAAGCCAGGCTGGAGTCACTGTGAAGGGATTTTCATCTGAGAAATGCTGGCTCAGATGCACTCAGGCCAAACGAATCCAGCAGGTACGGAAAAGAAGCAGGCAGCCCAGTACCTGCATTTGGCTCGAGGCTGCTACCTGACACAGTTAGGTAAAGGGTCTTTTCCTTATTAGACCTTAAAAAGAAATGTATTTGGGATTTTACATTTAACCACAAAAGATCCCAACAACTCATCTGTGCTGAATAAATACATTTCAAGATGTGAGCCCCTCAGGTAGTGGCTTTTACTCCTTTTTGGCCAAACATCCTGAGGTTCCCTAGCGTGCGTGCACACACTCACTTGCACACGCTCACACGCACAAGTCTTTGGGTATCAGTGAGAATCGACAAAGTCTACCGACACTTTAAAGCCAAGGCAACAATCTCAATCTTGCACTTCTTGAGTGTTTTCCAACTCAGGCTCATTTCACACACCGCCTTCCCCCGTGTCAAATACCTGTCAGTCACCAGTCCTGCCTTCCCCAAATGACATGCAGGAGATAACCTGGAAGAATTTTCAGCTAATAATGTTGTTCTTAATCGGCCATTGCCTTTACTGCTCCACTGTTGTGCTATGAGATTTGTCCACGTGCTCAGCTGGATAACAACTCCCGTATCGTTTAATCTGGTTCAATAAACTGTAGTATTTCCAGTTATCAGGGGTCACCAGCAATCAGTCATCATAGAATGTTCCACACTTTATTTTAATTTACCCTAACCTGAGGACATTTTTTCATGGCTTTTAGAGCGAGAGGAAGAGAGAGAGGGAAACATCAATCTGTTTCCTCCTTTGTGTGACTGGACCAGGGATCTAATGCAAAACCTAGGTATGGGCCGTGACCGAGAATCAAACCTGCAACCCTTCGGTTACATGTTGACACTCCAACCTACTGAGCCACACCGGCCGGGGTGGAATGTTCTACACTTTAACAGGGACCTAAAATAATTCTGTTCTGTTTTGTTTTTTTACCCCTTAGAAAAATGTAACTAGTGACAGCAAGGTAAAGATTCAATCTCTAGAGCCTTGCTAAAAACACATTTTAAAATTCTTAAGAAGCAAGCCCTACCCCTCTGGAGGCACTTAAGAAATGTTGATTATGGAGAATAATAACCATCACAAGACTGTTATTTTAGCACAGACGTACAAAGAATAGGAAAGTGTTGTTTGTAGTTAGCATGCTGAGCATAACTTCATGTCAAGAGAGAAGAAGGCTTTTCTTGCCTTTTTTTTTTCAGGCTCTTCAGATGCTAGTGCTTGGGGGAAAATTCCTTGGAAAGTATGTTGAGCAGCCTCAAACTCTCCCATACTCTAGGTTAAATTTAAAGCTGAGGTCAGAGTGCATCTGCCTTTCTTGACGTTTCAAGAAACGTGGAATTCTAACTATCTTCCCTTCTTGCTCCGTGAGCACAGGAAAGGGAGCTCTGGTTCAATGAGAAGTCACACAAAGTGGGACACCTTTTCAGCTGTGTTGGGAGAATTTGGTCATGTCTAAGAAGTGACCGTATTACAGGGAGATACATGTGCGTGTGTCCGCATGCGTCTGCCACACAAAGTCTGTCATTCATCATAGTGCTGACATTTTGAAGTAACTTAATTATTTTAAATAGTCAATAAACCTCAAGGATCTATGTTATAATATTAATATTAGATAATGCCTGTTCTATTTAGAGGTTTTATAGTGACATAGAGGTCTATAATTTAAAAATAAATATTTATTCACATAGACACTCTAACAATGGAAATGAAACTCTAGATTTGGGGCTCTTGGAAGGTCCCTATCTGAGTCTAATCTGTACCTCTCTTGTATTTAGCCTATGGCTTTAGACATATTAGATGCTCATTTAAGCACCTATTAAAGGGCTGGAGAACACACATTTTGATATAAAAAGGTTTAAAAAATATTTATGGCATTGTTTCTGACACGTTTATCTCTGCACAAATGTTTTTCCCCAGTTTTTCATACTTATATTTTCTTACAGAGTAGTGCTTCATAATTATAGACACTCACACCTTTCAATCACTTCTCTTACGGTTTTCTGATGTCAGTGTTGTATTGCTGATTGCCTTTCATACTCTAACAGTAAAAAAATACACTTCTCATATTTTCTTTTGGTACTTTTTACCTTTTACATATAAATCTTTAGTTCATCTCTAATTTTTTAAAAGATTTTATTTAGTTAGTTTTTAGAGAGGGGAAGGGAGGGAAAAGAGAGGGAGGGAGAAAGAGATCAAGAGAAATATCAATGTGTGGTTGCCTCTCACATGGCCCCCACTGGGGACCTGGCCTGCAACCCAGGCATGTGCCTTGACTGGGAATCGAACTGGTGACCCTTTGGTTCGCAGCCCACGTTCAATCCACTGAGCTGCACCAGGCAAGGCTCATCTCTAATATTTGTGTGTGTAGTATATGAGGTAAGATATATACCATCTCCTTCAAATTGTTAATTACTAATGCCAAACACTACTTGTTAAAATTGATTTGTTCTCTATAGATTTAAAGAGCATTATCATAAAATAAAATTAAATCATGTCATATATCTATATTCTCAAAAATGGGAAAGACAGAGAATTATAAATGCCAGCACAATCGTTCTTAATCTATTCACTGGAAATTTTCCGTTCCACTGAGAAATTCTGCCCTCAGTAACACAAACTTACAAATGACTTCACTACATTCACAGCTTTCCTCAGCTTGGGGATGCTGGACCAGTAACATAACATTAGAAACAGCACTTTCCAGCACAAAGTCTAACTTTGAATTTAAAAAGCCCTGTATGGTCTATTATGAAAACCAAAGAAGCCAAAACTATTCATGAGTCCAAGTAAATGCCACGAAAAGTCACTGGGGTCTAAGTGCTTCATAATAAGGCAGACTGAACACTGTACTCTTCTGCAGAATTTCAGTGTATTTTAAGTACTCTTCAGCAAGTAAGTTCACTTTTCCTTTCAATACCAGGGAAAAAGTGTGAATAATAGCCGAAAGTATCAGTGTATTAAACATTTAAGGAACACTGGTTTCTTAAAACTGCATGTTCTTCAGAATTCTGGTGAGCTACTTTAGCGACATATACTTTCAAATTTGAAAGCCCTGGCTTAGGCAGATGCCTATCCTTTGATCTAAAATAATGCTGCCTCTGATCTCTTTTGCTATCCAGAAGCAAGACATGAGGGGCTCGCAGGGGCTTGTACAAAGAAAAAACAAGTTGTAACAGATCACTCCTCTTCAGTGCTTTATTTAACATCAAATATCGATATCAATCATGGAAACAGAACACTCTATTGCTGCCTGTAAACAGAATACTCATTTCAAGTGAAATAGTTACCATTTTTAAAGAGCCAGATTAAAGCGTCCTGGAGGTCTGATTTTAAATGGCAAGAAAGGTGGGAATTAGATGTCATGACTTAGGTCTGAACGTGGCGAGCCACATACATCGTGAGTTTTATGCTTTTACTTCTGTTTACCAGTCGTGATTCCTTGGCTTTGTGGAACCAAATGTCAAAGTTGACTAAGGAAGGGATATTGTCTGGACTCAACGTTCGTGACTTAGATGGAAACACAGGGGACAATGCGTTATAATCGAGTGTCATAGTCAGCTGATGGTTGGGACACTGTTACAATCAATAATTTGATGCCACAAAGGAATGTTACCAGGATTTATTAAATTCCAAACAGAGCTGAGCCCAAACGGTAACAGTTTCTGAAGTACAGACCCACCGGTTTGCATACGTAATCTCTTCACAAGAGGACAGCACCTGGTGCTTTTGAAATATTTCTGAATTGAGCCACTAAAACATTCTCCAAGTAGACGTAATGTTCAATCTGATTTGAGACAATATCTGTTCCAGTACAATCTGAAGCCAATCAAAGTCACTGGGTAGATCATTTATGAAATATTTTGCCTTAAGAAAAACCTGTTTAAATAGGAATTTATATAACTTGTTCACCAACAATGAGTCTATAAAATAATGAGGTACTCAATTCATTATTATATATGTAATATATAATAGTATTAATATAGTTACTTCTAAGATAGTTTAGGATGAAATCACCTGAAACATAGTATTCTAAATCAAGTTTTCTCCCTTCTATTGTCCTGAGCTGCTCGTGAACAATTCACAAGCAAATTAATGGGGAACAAGCTGTACTATATTTCTTTGCTTGGACTGCTATAATAAAGTACCACAAACTGGGTGGCTTAAACATCATAAATGTATGGTCTCACAGTTCTGGAGGCTGGAAGCCCAAGAGCCAGGGGTCCTGTTGGGAGAATTTGTTCCAGGTCTCTCCGAGCTTCTGGGGGTTTGCTGGCAATCTCTGGCATTCGCTGGCTTGCAGAAACATCGCTTAATCTGCATCTTTACCTTTACATGGTATTCCTGTGTGCATTTCTGTGTCCGAATGTCCCCTTTTTATAAGGACATCAGTCATATTGGGGTAGGGCCCACCCTAATGACCTCCTCTTAACCATTATATCTGCATGGACCCTACCCCAAATGAGGACACATTCTGAGGGAGTGGGGTCAGGACTTGAACCTATGGACTTTGGAGGGACACAAGTAAATCCATAACACAAACAACTCAACAAGCCGTGCCCCAACCAGAACCTCGGACAGCTGTGGAGTTGTGAAGATAAGAAGGTTCGAACCCTTAGCTCAAATGAAATGCTCGTTTTATTCATGAATTTCACTTACTTGTGTTAACATAGCTATTCTTTGCTCTGGTCAACTGACCACTTTTTTTTATTTTTGGTTCTCACAGTGCTTCCAAAGCAAGCCTATTTGTAATTCAGACAGTAAAGAACTGCTCCCTAATAACAATGTTACAGACACTACTTCTAAAAACAATAGAACCTGGGTTGAAATGCTTTTCATTTTCTAAAAGAATTAGGACAACACTGAATCTGACCTCGCATAGGCTTTGGGGTGTAGTAAGTGAAACAGAAAGGACACTCTGAGTCAAGGATCTTGTGACAATGGGAGTGATGCTACCATGCACCTGACCCCAGAGCAGCTGCAATTTGTCACTGTGGAGCTCTGGCCACACGCGGGTGCAAATAACAACATTATCGAGTCATGTGCATGGATCTCTAGGCCTTCTGTAGCATTACAGAAAGAAGATGTAAAACTAAATTTCATTGAAGCCACTTGTATCAGCTTCCAGTGGCTGTCATAACAAATGATGCCAAACTTGGCCACTTAAAACAGAAGGAATTTATTCTCTCACAGGTCTGGACTCCAGAAATCTAAAATCAAGCTTTTGGAAGGGTAACGCTCCTCCTGAAGGCCCGAGGGGCGGATCCTCCCTTGGTTCTTCCAAGGTGGTTCAGGCATTCCGTGGCTCATGACCACAACCCTCCAGCCTCTGCCTTGTCTTCACTGCCTTCTCCTCTGTGCATTGCTGTCTTCTCTTGTGTCTCATAAGGACTCATTGAATTTAGCACCCATGGGGGTAATCCAGGAGGATCTCATCTCAAGAGCCTTAACTTAATTAAATCTGCAACAACCTTTTTCCAAATAAGGTCACAGTCACAGGTTCTAGGGGTTAGGATATTGACATATCTTTTTTGGGGGGGCAGGGTTTGGGGCACTATTTAACCTAGTGCACAACTGCCCAAGAAAACATCTTAAATATTTTTCAAATTAAGCTCTGGTACCTTAGTGTATCAGTAGTAGTAGAACAGTTGACAGAAAACAAACGGGCAGTTTGTTCTGGGGCTAAATCAGGATGAAGACACAATCCATTAAGTTTTACCAGCTTTGACCAGTTCCGCCAGGTCTGCTTTACTTTCCAACCTCATCTCTCAGTTCACCTCTCTTCTGTCTCTGACCTTCACCTGGAATAGCGAGTTGCTCATCTCGTGGCTCTCTTCAAGCCTTTGCCCCAGGGTCTTGATCTATTTTGTTGGATTCTGAGTCTCCAGGTTAATTTGCTCCCCTGTCCATACTTTGGCCTTCAGTCCAAGAGTCACTATCTAGGAAGTGTTCATGACCCAACAATTCTGTGTTAAATGTCTCTGCTATGAGAATTGGTAACACTGTGTACTAACCTATCCATACAGATACGAGAACCAATGGACCAAGTGAGGACGTTAATAACTTGTTCTGTGCAGTCTCGGAAGCACAGCATACCTTCATGAGGGCAGCCATGCTGACTTCTAATTTAATGCCATTAGAGTCGGAGAATGGTTTATGCATCAAATTAGTCTTCCAATATTCTTAGAATTTCTTTTGTGACTTAGTAAATAGCCAATGTTTATTTATGTTCTGTTAAAGAGAACCTATCCATGCGTGATGCAATCTTGTGATTCAGCTCTGGTTCTGAACACAGACAGATGCACGTGGCCTGCAGAGAACATCTGTGAATAGGTGTCCCATGGGGAATCAGGCCTGTATTGCACCTAGGCCGCTTTGAGACTTGCTTTTGCTAAAAACTCCCTCACCTTGAATTGAGGAAACATGTGTGTACTGCATATCTTTAAAGTAACCTCCCCAAATCTATGCTAAACCTCTCAAATTTGGGTGTAACCAGTTCAACCTTTTCCCTTTACAATTGCAAATGACCCTTATCTTAAAGGGATTAGCAACATTCTTTCTTTTGTTATGGTAACCACCTAAAGTGAACCTGTGCACAGAGAAGAGGATCCTCCTTGATATAATCTACCTAGAATATGAATAAAAGCCTGTCCAGGCAAAGGGTCTGGGCCCCTCTCTCTTGATCCTTGAGAGATCGGCCACGCACCCCTTTTTCTCCACCAGATTCCTTTAGTCCACGTGAATTTGTTCATCACTTGTGTGGGGATACAGGACAAGCATTCCACAACAACATGCCGTCCTGCTGGCCCGGTCCGCAACATTCTGTGTGTGCCTAAAGAGAATGTATAATATTTACCTATCTATGTAGCTTTCGATCCATTAGATCAAGCTTGTCAATCACGTTATTCAAATCATTTCCATCTTTACTCATGTTGGAGTATTCTCCATCCATCAACTTATTTTATTACCCCCAAACTCAAAGACTTTATCCCTAGAAACTTGATTCTTTTAGAAAGGGCCAAATTTCATTTAGATATCAGAAATGAAAATAGACAATCTGTATGGGCATGAAACAAAATGTGAATTCGACACAATTCTCTTTTCCTTGTGTCACCTAGGAAGTGGCACTGAGTATCTTTATACTTAGGAGTTTTTTCAATGATTTCAGCAATGGTAGGCATGTTGGCATACATATGAACCCCCAACGTGGAGAAGCTAAAGATGAAAACTCTCCTGCGTCTGTAAGTCCCATCCTGTCTGTTCCGCAGTGTCACCCACCGTAGGCCCATCTCACCCATGACTCGGTTTGGGGAAGACAAACGGTACTTCTCTGCTTCACAGCGACAGTTGTTTCGTGAGCAGCATCGCCCAGGGCTCATGAAAGCAGAAAGATAGAATGACTCAAAAGTATTCGGTACAAGAGTAGACACTGTTCCGAAATCCAGCCCTAATTAGGTAGACTCAACAGATTTTACCAGGCCTCGGCTGAGGCTTTTGATGCTACACAGAATAGTTTCATTTCTTGACGCCTAAGCAAAAAGTAAGTTAAAGAGATAATGTCACTCACTGTTGTTGGATAATCTACAAACTACCTAAATTACAATTTTGGAATAGAAACAATTATGTAAATTTAGGATTATTAAGGTCAAAGATGACATGAAAGCTATTAAAAAAGAAAATGGACAGAGTAGAAGGAAGGGATTCATCCAAGCTTCTAGAAAGAGAGCAAAGTACAAGACATGCTGGTACTTCCCAGGTGCAAACACGTTGTCTACGGGTTAGCTATTTTTAATCTGTTTAGTGAAAAAGTGTGGTGACCCTGCCTGCTGAGCAAGCATTCATCTTCTCACTTGTCTGTTCTGTTTTTAAAAGTACTACGTAGTTTAAATTTTTTCTCAGGCAAATATACATTTGAGAGGATAACTACTTAATAGAACTGAAAAATTAACTTGAAATCAGTGCAGTTATCTTAGTTATAGTTTTATTTCTAGCATTTGAGATGAGGACTAAAGTACTATATATATAGTAATATCTATCTATCTATCTATCTATCTATCTATCTATCTATCTATCTCCCAGATGCTCTGATGCTCATTTTTTTAGTTTTATGTAAGAGTCTACTATAAACACACACTATAATCTGGGAGTCCTTTTTTTGTTTCTGTCACTTATTATTGTCAGAACTCTTATAAAAATGCCTTACCTACTCAGAGGAAAAGCCAAAGACCTTCAGTGACAAAAAGGCCTGACAAACAAGCCCCCGACCCCCATCTTGGAACTGTCACGTTCAGATCTCCACTCCAGTCTCAGAGGCCTTTGCTGCTCCTCAACGAATGCATTCTTCACCAGAGACTATTTATTCCCTCTACCTGGAATGCTTTTCAAATTGATAAATCACCATCACCACCACCATCATCGCTGTCATCCATGATAGCAATGATCTTTTTGCAAATATTTACCTTGATCGGTGTAGTCAGATGGACAGATTTGTGCAACTGATTAGGTTACACATTCAGCAGTTTCCGCCATTTCTGTTTCTACTTGGTTTGTGAATCTACACTTGCAAGTACAGATTATTGGGAATGGCAGCGACTCTTTTGGGGCTCTGTCTGCTGGTACTAGGTATTCAAAACAATCACTGAGCCAGGAATTTTGAGATTTCAATCTCTTTATCAAAACACTGTCCTGTCATTTGATAATTCTGATAAAGGAATTTTTAAAAATAGCTTTTTCTGTTTCCCTTGTTTTACCATATAATTGTTCATCATTTCTTTAACAACCCTTTTTATAGCAATAGCTACATGCAAGTCATCATCCCTATTATTTTTTCTGTGCTTCTTTCCAAACCGCAATAGTGATTACTGAATGTGTAACAGGACACCGAGCCCTCTGAAGTATGACTTATGTCACTTTTTGCTACAAGGAGGGACTCAGTATTTTTTCTCCATCTTTACTAAAATAATTCATCAACTACCTACTGAAAATATTATTTTGACGTTGTTCTCGAAAGATTTTATTTTATTTTTTACCAGAAAAGTCATTTGTCTGAAGTTGACATGAAAGCTGGCTGACTTTGTTCCCCTTTTGGCAGATACTGAGGGGCCCTCACGATGACTGTCTCCTGGTGGCCCCACCTCTGTGTGATTCTCCTCCCTGAGTGTGGGTGGGACCAGTGACTTGCTCCTCATCAATGAATATGGGAAAGATGATTGGATGTCACTCCCATGATTACATCATCTTATATGGCAAAGGTGATGGGACATTTCTCCTGTGGTCATATTATATGACATAAGACTTCTGCTTTGGTACCAGATTTGCTCTAGAGACCTGCTCTCTCTGCTGGCTTTGAAGAAGCGAGCTTCCATGACTCCTACAGCTCCAAAGAACTGAATTCTGTCAACAACTTGAGTGAGCTTGGGAGCAGACCCTTCCCTACTCAAGCTCCCAGATGTGAACCCAGCCCTGGCTGACATGTTCACTGCAGCCTTGCAAAAGACCCAACTAAATTGTGCCTCAACACCCAATGCACCAACACTGTGAGATGATCACTGTGTGTTTTAAGTGGCTAAGTTTGTGGTCATTTGTCATGTAGCATAGAAAACAAACACACTACTATTTGGCAAAATTTATCACCGACAATATATTGAGGACTAGGAAGAGATGGACCAATAGCTAACAGCCAAAGAAAATCTAAATATTATTGTGATGTTTCATATGCCTCCTTCTTTTTTTTCATCTCTTATTGGCCACAAACAACAAAAACACTTAGCTTAAACAGAAAATGAATTAATTGGGAGGCTATTGAGTGGCTCATGGATCAAAGTTAGGGCAAGAACAAGGGAACAAGACACAGCAAGGATTCCTCAGAAGAACCACCTGCTTAGGCCAGTGGCCCTTGCTATGCCCCCAGAGGACAGTGCACTGGTCAGTCATGCTGCTGAGCTCTGAAGCCCCTGGGCCCTCCCCACCTATCACTGGATGCTCGACTCTGTCAGTGTCCATGAAAAAGTCTCCAAAAGACATTTACTTTGTAACAACCCTCAGGGTTGACACCTGGAGCAATGGCATCTGACAGTGGCATCTTAGCCACATGCCCAAAGTGATGACTGCCAGGGAAGGATGGCAAAGGGAGCACCTGTTCCACATTCAACTGGAATCTGGTTCCTCAGAGAAGAAAGGCACTGAGACATGTGACAGCTAAAAAGACACGACATTTATGCTTTCATGAATGACCGCAGGGCTGCTCTTCTACTTTTGTGGATTGACAACATATCACAGCTCAATAGAAATAAGAGAAGATACAAATTTCACAATAAAATACCAGTTATACAATATTATTATATGTTATATAATAATAGACCAGTGACCTGAAAGTTCACTATTTATGACATAACATACCCTGTTAAGCATGCTAGCCAAGATGAGCTAGCACACAGGCAATGTTTAAAGACATGACAAAAAAATGAGAATATATATGTATATACAAGAATGGGTGAAATAGTACTTTAATTGTTAAAAATTAATTATTCATCATATAGTTTTAGAACAAGTGAGGTTAAAATAAAAGTTAAAAATAAAACAAAAAATTGGATTGCCATGGAAATCATAATTAATTTTACATTTTAAATTTGTAAGTCAAATGCTATAATCATGCTTTTCTTGGAAACCATCTGCCTAAAAACTGCCT
>VMDR010003549.1:0-36601 GCA_007922815.1 Macrotus californicus
TTTTTTTTGAAAGACTACAATGTGCCCTTTCTGATAGTGGCTTTATGAACTACAACGTCCTGTGCCACAGATTTAGTCAACCAAGTTTATCCTCTATTGCAGTTGGTAAAGATAGGACTGCTTAATTTAGCCCTGGCTGGTGTGGCTCAGTGGATTGAGTGCTGGCCTGCAAACCAAAGGGTTGCTGGTTTGATTCCCAGTCAGGGCACGTGCCTGGGTTGCGGGCCAGGTCCCCAGTAGGGGGCGCACAAGAGGCAACCACGCATTGATGTTTCTCTCACTCTCTCCCTCCCTTCACCTCTGTCTAAAAAATAAATAAATAAAATCTTAAAAAAAAAAAAAGACTACTTAATTTAGAGTAATCTCTCCTTTTCCTTCCCATCTTATATAAAGATTACTTTCCAAAGTTCAGAGTAAACAGAGAACACTGACCACAAAACCTCCTATTTTCTAGTTTATCCTGATGTTTTAAGGGGAAACTTCCCTACATGCAAAGAACTGCAATTCGAAAACTGCTAATAAGGCTGAAAAAGAGAGAGAGAGAGAGAAATAAAGTTAAATACTGGTCCTGCAGAAATTAAAAGAGCAAAGTGGGTGTAGTGTCTGCCTGTGATCTGAAGGTAACTGGCAAACCAAGAAGTCACAGAGGACAGGAGAAGGGAAAGGAAGAAATGTCACTCTCCGCCACACCTACTTTATAAACTGTAGTCAGCTTGGTGAAGGCCGGCAGTCTAAAGATCAGGAGAAATCAGGAGACCACGTGGGGCCAACCTCTATGTCTGCAGAAGAGGGAGCTGGGTCACTAACTCATCAGGTTAACCAGAAATTTTGAGCTGGCCTGCTTCTTGTATAGTGCTTTTCTACCTCGACCTGACAGTTTTATTTTGTCTGTTAGTTCTTTATACTGGTACACTGCCTCTTCTCACCCCTTACCATGCCATAAGCTCCAGAATGACAGGGACTGTGTTTTTTCATTTATGTATCTTCCATATGCCTAGTATAACACCGGGCAAAATGTTTTACACATAGCACATATCGGCTTCATTGCATTAAAAAAAAATCAAGGACAGAAAGGGAAAATTTACTCTGTATTGTTTCAGGGAAGTATGGGGAGGAACATTAAACCAACATTAACACAAAACTTGTTTAGCACTGGTTGCTTCAGAAGTAATGTCCCTTCACTACCTCTGAAGTATTAAAAAAGGGCCGCATACGCCCTGGCAGGGATGCTCAGGCTATTCTCTGTGGATCTGGGGACTTATTTAAAAATGTCTAGGAAGCATTAAAAGTAGAAGAGAACTTTGAGATCTGCTTTAAGATTATGTGTTTCTGAATAGGGCTGTCCTCAAAGACTCATATTAAAAAGAGCAAATGAAGAAAGTGAGAAGAAAATGTACCCCAGAACTTACACTGGAACAAGCAGTTTCCACTCCATTAGAAATCTGTAATTTGAAAATGCAAAAGCTCAATCCTACTCCATCAGAGAATTACCAGAACAAACCTTTGCACATGAGTCATTTCACGTGTGTTATTTTCATTTCACCCTTGATACTATTACCCTGGTTTTATAAAAGGACACTGACACTGAGAGAATAAGCAATGAATAGATTGTGAACTTTGAATCAAACCACTTTCTTTCACTGGACCTTCCTGCTTCTAAGATAAATAAGCACTGGTAAAATACAACATGGCTTCTTTTGTGTGCTGACATTAAAGACTTAATTTTCTATGACGTCTCAATTTCTATGCCATAAATTTACGCTTGCATGTCTTACCACTTATTTCAAGCTCTGCCCAATGTGATTTCTTTCCATTTGCTGCTTCCTCAGAGGACATAATTGTGTACATCCTCCGAGGGTCAGGGGGCTCGTATTTTTCTTTGGGCATGCCTGTTAAATTAAGAAAAGATACCAATCAGTATTATGAAGAATCAAATAATTGAAAATAACAAGACCCTTTTAAAAGTAGACACCCACCCTAGCTGATGTGGCTCAGTGGATTAAGTGCTTGCTGGCTTGCAAACCAAAGGGTCACAGGTTCGATTCCCAGTCAGGGCACATGCCTGGGTTGTGGGCCAGGTCCCCAGCAGGGGTCATGTGAGAGGCAACCATGCATTGATGTTTCTCTCCCTCTTTTTCCCTCCCTTCCCCTCTCTCTAAAAATAAATAAATAAAGTCTTAAAAGAAAGCCGACACTCATGTTATGATCTCTAAATACCCTTCCCATTAGGAGCTTCTTGGAAAAATGAAGGATTAAACAAATTAACCATTAAAGAAATTTCTGAGAATCAGACAAATTTGAAAAACTAAATATATGTTGATATTAAAGGACTATCGTTCATTTTACTTGTTGGCTTAAAAAAACAAACAAACCCTTATCTGTTATAGACACATTCTGAAATATTTAGGTGGAATGAAATTTCACTCTCTTGCATATTCCCCCAAATTTCTTGCCCAGTCTTATTTCACCTTATTCATTTGGATGAACCACATAACCCACTTTAACCAACTCTCCATCTACTCTGAATACCTACACAGCCGAACATAGCTGGAAAAAACCTATCACCATGTGAATTTAAAGAGAGCTAGTCAGTGATTATTTCCCTCAAATGGACTCTTTATACTGACCAGAAATTATACCGTAAATTCTCCCAACCCCTGTCCTACACGACTTCTCCAAATTTCCAACACCCATTCCTCCATCTTCCTTCTCTTCCATTTTCTCATTAAAACAGAAAACCAGAAGAGGCCTTTGCATGAACTCCGATCTAGCCGATCTACATACGCTGTTTCATTTGGGACAAAATGCCTGACCTCTCGGCGCACAAGCCCACCTCATCACCGTGCCTACGCAAGGACACTGCTCGGCAGTCCTCTCCAACGTCGAGTCCCCACCACACCGGATCTTTACCCTCTTTTCACATACGTGGTATCACCTCCTCCACTTCCCTAAAAAGTCTTAACCCCATTGCCCTCCAGTTACCACACTTATTTCTCTCACCCTCTTTATAAGCAAAAATTTCTCAACAGGTGTGCATGCTCCCTGTCTCCTATACCCACTCTCCCAGTTAGACCCATTCACAACAGTACATGCTTTTAACAGCCCACCAAAAACTGTCAAGAAGAAAACCAGTGACCTCACATTGTTACATCCCAGAGATTTTTCAAAAAAATTTTTAGAAAGAAGAAGGGAAGGGGAGGAGGGGGAGAAGGAGAGGAACAGCGATTTGTTGTTCCATTCATTTATGCACTCATTGATTGATTCCTGTATGTGCCATGACTGGGGATCGAACCTGAGACCTTGGCATATCAGGACAACACACCAACCAACTGAGCTGCCCAGCCAGGGCTATCCCTGTGACTGTCAATCTTTTCATCTCATGGTACACATAAACTTTTAAATTCTGCAGCACACCAAAAAATATGCTACATTTTTTGCTGATCTGACAAAAATAGGTATAATTTTGATTTAGGCACACCTAGTGGCTATTGTTGTGTTGACTATTGTCATTCTTCTGTTTGACAATCTAAGGGAAAAGAGGTCAGTGACCTGTAAATAGTCAGGTACTGCATGTTTTAAACATTCCTGCAGCTCACCAGCTGAAAGTCACTGTTATATCCAAAGGTCATTTCTCAGACCACCTTTTACTTATCCTATGATCAATACTTGATGTAGATGATCACTCCCTCCTAGAAACATTTACTTCACTTGGTTTCCAGGATGTCTTTTCTCTTACTCTCTTCTGATTCAGTCTTTTGCTACTTCTTCCTGCAGAGTTGGAATTAACTCCATTTTACTAAGAGAAAGCTGAAGCCCAAAAAGGTTTAAGCAATTTTACTAGTATTACAATACTGAGAAGTAGCAGAATCAGGCTTTGAATGTGTCTGATTAAAAGTTAAAGCTACTTTTTAAGTGAAGTAAGCCCATCACAGAAAGACAGACACTGTATGATCTCACTTGTCTGAGGTGCTCAGGGCAGTCAGAGCCATCAAGGCAGGAAGCAGGATGGCGGCTGCCGGGCCTGGGAGAGAGGGGACAGGAGTTACTACTGACTGGGCGTAGAGCTCAGTTTTACAAGGGGAGTTATAAAGGCGGCAATGGCTGCACGACATCATGAGTGTGGTAACAATGAGCACCACACGTAATGTTGCTAAGATAGTAAATTTTATGTTGTGTGTATTTTCTCACAATAAAAAAATGGAGAAAAGTTAAGGTTACTTTCTTCATGCTATTCTGTCTTCCTACTGGTGCGACGTGCGCTATTTTTCCTGCACAGAAATGGGCTTTGACCGTGTAGTCAAAGTGCAGGAGAAAAATCATCCTAAAGAGCTGCTTGAAAAAAGAATACAAATGGTGAGAATAATCAATCATATGCACAAGAAATAGCACTATTTTTTTGTTTTGTTAAAAACTTCTCTTCTATGTTCATTTCTTCAGAATAGAAATACAACAACTGAATTTATAGAACAATACAAAATACCTAACATGGAAAACTACACAGTCAAGAAGTGTTCTCATTCAGTCCAGAGGACAACTGGTCAAAGCCAGTGACCTTTCGGAACACTATGACTACACCAGTATAACGTAGAAAATATAAAATGCTGTGTAAGGCTACCAGAATTTGAAAACATTCCTTAAGTTTACCCAAATGCCATTTTTCTGATCAGACTCTACTTATAAAACAACCATTTGCTCTTTATTGCCTTTTCCAAATAGAATTTAATAATGAAGAAATTACTCTGTCCAGCTGAGGTATTTAGGTCCTATTATTAATCAATTTGACTTCTTAGTTAAAGTTCAGAAGTATGATTTACCAATATCATGTGAGCTGAGTGTGAATCAATATCCAGAGTTTGATCATAGCTCTGAGGATCAATAAAAGTGTTACTGAACTAAGAAATCTGAAAACCAGGCCCTGGACCTGGAGTTACTCCATCAGAGACATGATTTCTGCCTCAGCA
Source organism: Macrotus californicus (assembly GCA_007922815.1). Classification (NCBI taxonomy): domain Eukaryota; kingdom Metazoa; phylum Chordata; class Mammalia; order Chiroptera; family Phyllostomidae; genus Macrotus; species Macrotus californicus. Next base: position 4,962 of record VMDR010003549.1, read on the forward strand.
CTCCCTTTCTCTGTTTTTTTTGTAACACAAGATGGGTTGTCTTAAAATTTAAGACACAGGCCATTACTCTGAACTCAAAAGCAGTGAGATCTCTATTTCCCAAATCCCTGAGAGTGAGGATAAGGGGGCGGGGAGGGGGGGCGGGGTGCAGTGGAATGTTAGGAAAAAAACCAAATGGTGGCACACTGGACAGTCAAGCTCTTCCGAGGCGCAGTACGAGCACACACCACCCATTCTCTGGGAGTCTGACGAAACACAGCACTGGAGACTAGGTAGAGAAAGGATGTAAGAACACACATAATTTAAGATTTCCCCCTAAGGCTTTGAAGTCAACAAAGCAGATCTTACTCTCTAAAAAAATACAGTATGTCCCTGTAGATTGTCAGCTACAAAAAAAGAATAAAAGGTTTCCAAAATAGACTTGAAAACTGTCAAGGAGAATTACAAAAGACTTTTTAAAAGTGGCAAGGCCAGAGTCAGCAGGCACGTGGCACCTGACTAGTTACCCTCCTCCTGCTCCACACCCGGGCCACCCAGGCACCACTGCTGACCCTGCCGGCACAAAACCGCCCCCACTAGATCTCAGAGACAGTTTATGATATGAGAATAACTATTCATCTGGAAGAAACACAGGACATTACTTACCAGCACAGAGACATATGCTTTCGTAATTAAATATTTTATGAAATGGCTTAAAAATACAGAACTACCCTGGGAAAGTTAGTGTTGCGAAGATGATTTACAAACCATAACACAACAAATCGAGGACTATCCTGGAGCGTTTACTAAGTGGATTAACTGCACACCATCAGCTTGGAAAAGACTATCCTCTCCCGTAGGGAAGAATGTCAGGAACCCAGTGCCTGGCCATTTCAGAAAGGCTGTGTGTGTGTGTGTGTGTGTGTGTGCACACAGGTGAAGAGCGGGGGCAGAACTCACAGGGAGTTTATGTGGGATTTATCAGACTCTAAGGCAAAGAGGAAAGGACTAAGACCAGAATAACTAAGGAAGCAGCCTGGAATGAACACCTCCATAGGGGCCCAGTGTAAAAAGTTACACCCACCCCCACTATAGCCCCAAATAGATGAATAGTTCCCTAGTTACAGCCCTTAAATTAAATCTGTTTTAACCATCTTCTGACAAGGAGTAAGCGGAAAGAAAGAGCTGCTAGAGACAGGAACATACGGAAAGGAGACAGCAGCCTCTGGCCTATATTTCTGCCAGGAATCAAACTTATGTTCAACCAAAATTGGGGATAAATGTCTGAATGTTGCCCATGGGAAAAGGACATGTAATGACAAAAACCAGAGCAAAATCACCAACCGTAACTGCCCACAGCCAGCAGGTATGCCACAGCCTGCCCCACACGCACCCAACGCACACTTAACTTTCAAAATGAGGCACCTAAGAACCCATCCACACCATTAACGGATACAAAGCAAATCAACACAGAGCAGCCAATGTCGAACAAATTTTTAACACAGCATAATGACTATAAAAAATCACTGCTAAAAAAGCAAAATACCACCGAAATAGAAATATTTTACAAAAAAAGTGCTTCTCATGCTAAAGAACATGAAACTAACTCATAAACAAAAACAAGTAAAGTAGTATGGAACAAGGCAAATTGAAATAAAAAGGTAAAGTGTAAACCTAATGGGAAAAATATAAGTATCTGAATATTAGAATCTCTAAAACAAGACTGAGACCAAAAAAAGGGGCAAGTCACAGAATATAAACAAATGTCCTACTAACATAAAAGACAAAAGAGAAGCAAAAAAAAAAAAAAGATTACCGTAACACCATTATGATAGTAACTCAGCAAATCTACCCTTCAGTATTGACCCAAAAGAAATAAAAATGTCCACAAAGACATTTACACAAATGTCGGCCCTAACACCTTTATTCCTACTGCTACAAACTGAAAATACCCCAATGTCCACCAGCAGCAGCAGGATGATCAGATGCTGATTCAGCCACATAACCGAGTACTGCTCAGCAATAAGCAAGGACTGCTGATGTAACACACACATATATGAATCTCAAATATTATACTGAGGGAAAGAGACCCAAAGGATATTTCACTTACATGAATTTTGTAGTGATAACAGAGGACGCCCTTACGGGGAGTGATGAAAATATTCGGTATCTTAACTGAGGTGTGGCTTATATTGGTCTATATAGTCATCAAAACTCAAACTGTACATTCGAGATTATACATTTCACGTATATTTTATCTCAACTAAAAAATATTCTAATCTTAAAAACTTGGTCAAGTGTGAAGACAAACAAAAGGGCATTTTCAGACAAGCAATCACTAAGAGAACAAACAACCCATGTACTTTTTGTGAATAAGCATTGTTTATGACAAAAATGCAAAAACCCTAGATCACCATCAAAGAGAATATATGGTGAAATCAGTTACTGTGCAGCCATACTTGAAAGATCACGGAGCTGTGACAGGAGAATATTAAGTAAGTAAGTGGTATTGCACTGAATTACTTCATATTGTAGGAATAAGCAAGTAAGTACTTAATGATGTTAAGAATCACGATTTTCAGGCTAAGGGAATATTTATAAATAAGTTAAATTAAATAGAAAACACCAATACTAAAACTGACTTGAGAATATCAACATAAACTAATGATTTTTTGTTTGTTTGTTTCTAAGTAGCCACTGAAGTGTTCTAGAAGCAATGTTACCTCTGGAACAACAGCACTCCTAATCCTTGACTTTGATCTGTAATATTAAGAAAGCAAAGAAAGTTTGCAAAATGGCCAATTAGAAGGTTGAGGCAGGAATTTTATAAAATGAGCCTGGGACGTGTCCCTTAGTGCCAAAGAGCTAAGTCTAATGGGGTTACCATGTATGTCAACGTGGCAAAGGAGCCAGCTAGGAGGGGCCCTCACTGGCCAAAGTTGTGACAATTTGAGCAGAAAGAATCATAATTACAATGGAATGAAAGACGCTAAATCAGCATCTGTGTTGCAGAAAACAGAGCTGACAATGATGTAAAAGATGGATTAAGTAGCAGAAGACACCTGCAGTAATTAAGGCAAGAAGAAAAGCAAGAGGGGGGAGGGAAGGGAGTGAAGGGAAGGCCATAACCACAAATCAGCCACCAAAACTGTGGCAGCATTAAAGTCAGACAACTGGTGACTTGAGAAAGATTTAAGTGCTTGTACTTCCAGCAGGTACTGCACTTCAGAGCAGTCAAATAGCCCCAAGCTGAAGCACAAGTCCTACTTTACAAAAGAAGGGCAGCTAGTAAGTGAAGAATGAAAGAACTTTTTAAAAAAAGCAACATCATTTTGTAATTCCTAAGGACCCTTTTTAAAGCAAGGACTATAAACTGGGTTCAAACCATTAGATGAATCACTGGTGTAATGCGAGGGTGACACCGCCATCCAGACAGTCTTCTGATCATAAGGCAGAAAACGTCCCAGCGAGAAATAAATTGTTACCTTCTTCAACAATCTTTGCAACTGCTAATGGGGGGAGGTCCAGACACTGCCGTCTCTTGACGTGAGGGAACACGAAGCACACATCAACAATGCTTACGATGACACCAAAGAAGCGATCTGACAAAATGAGAATGCAGGACTTTCTGTAGGACAACTGGTCTGCTGACTCCAACAAGCTAGTGCCAGGACTATTCTGGATTTGAAAGAAAATTAAGAGATGTCATCGGATGTAATGACTAGTCCCTAATAAGATCCACAGATCAACAATAAAGGAAATTTTGTGGACAGTTAGAGAAACATTTCATACTTAGTTCCTATTTACAATATTAATTATGCAATGTTATTCAGGCCATGTACAAAAATGTGTTCGTTAAAAAGCACTCTAAAGTTAAATAATCTATTTTAATTATACTACTCAGATTTTTTTCAAGGGAAATGAGGTTGAGTTCCAGCCAATCTCAACAAAATAAAATGCTATATTTAATATCTCTTTTCCTTTATATGCTTTTTATATTTTCTCCTTCATTCTTTGTGCTGTACTTCTTTCCCAAACATTAAGGAGACAAAAAGAGGGGCAGAGGAAAAAGAAAGGGAAGCAAACCTCATGTGCAGAAAGACCCTTTTATCTGACCAGGCTCCTCTCAGAGCTGCAAGTCAGGGTATAGATAAAAGGGTAGTGACATTAACCTTGGTACCAATTTACTTCTCCAATCCAATTTTTCACTAAATCTGACTGACTTTTTACACCTTCAGGATTTTTAACCCATTTTCTCCATTTTCAAAGCTACTTTGTTAATTTAGACCCTCCTCATTGCTCAGCTTCAAATATAAAATGACTTCCTCTACATCTATCTTCCTCATAGATGCTTATATCCTTTCCTACTTAATAACCTACAGTGGCCCTTCCTGGCCACTTACCTAAGGTCCAAACTTCAAAGTCCTTTACAATCTGGACTTAGCCAACGATTTTCTCACTCAACTTCAGCCACTCACATAGCACCCTATGAAGTCCTAAGTTAATCAGAGCAAGCCTACTTCTGGTCTTTCAATATATGCTAATCCTTTCAGCAAAGACATCTTTGCCCTCAACTCCCACTCACCCTGCAAGGCCACTCAGGTCACACAGAGAGAACCCTGTAAGCCCTTCTCAACAAAGGCACGACACACACGCCCTATTCTCTCCTCTGCACGTCATACATTTACTCACTAGAGCATCTCTTTCCCAAGCGCTTTGTCTCCCAGGGTCCTCTGTAAGGCCTAGCACATCACACTAATGACCCGTTTTTCATAACCCAGAATCAAGTTTCCTTAGAAGAACAAGCAAGGAAAATCCAAAAGCAATTCAATACGCATGAACCTTTTAAGGTAGTTTTCTTTATAGAATCACTAATTCAACAAGTATTTACTAAGCACCTTCTATGTGCCAAGCACTCTGCCAAGGTGCTAGGAATGAAGAATAAGTAATTCATGATCCTGGATTTCAATCTACTAGGGAAGCAAAGAAAAAAATCTCACAACCATAGAATCACACTACAACTCTTTATTTTAGTAGACATCATTCTAATTTAGGACTTTTGTTTTTTAAAATCCTCACCCAAGGACATTTTCATTACTTTTAGAGAGAGAGGGAGAGAGAAACATGATGCCAGAGATAAGCACCAATCTGTTGTCTCCCATACGTGCCCAGACTGGGTACTGCATGCACCGGAACTGGGGACGGTGTGCATCCGGACCAGGGATCAAACCTGCAACCTAGACGTGTCCAGACCAGAAATCGAACCTGGTTATAGGACAACACTCCAACCAGCTAAGCCACCCTGGCCAGGGCTAATTTAGGACTTCAGTTCCCATTTTTTCAACTATTACAATATCCCCTAATAATTGGTGCCTATGCTTTAAGATTACATACAACTAACCTATATACCACTCTCAAATTATTCTTCATAAAGCCAAGTTCTAATTACTTTGCAAAATTCAGAGGGGAAAAAACATCCTTTGTTGAGAGCAGATTTCAGAAAAAATAATTGAAAAGCTTATCTGAATTACTTCTGGTCCTACACCATCGTTAAAACCATGATTCTATGACATCCTCTCTCCCCCACCTGACTTACTACTGCTTAGAAAACAAATTCAAACTTTTAGTTTAGAATTAAAAAATTTAGCCTGCCTTTCTAGACTTTTGTCTAATACTTAAAAAAAAAAAAAACCACACCATTTATTTATTTATTTTTAGACAAGAGGGGAAGGGAAGGAGAAAGAGAGGAAGGGAAATACCAATGTGTGGTTGCCTCTAATGCACCCCCCACTGGGGACCTGGTCCACAACCCAGGCACGTGCCCTGACTGGGAACTGAACCAGTGACCCTTTGGTTCGCAGGCCGGTGCTTAATCCACTGAGCCACACACCAGCCAGGGTAAATACTTTTCTCTGTCTACCTTTTGATGGAACTGGCAGATAAACTGCCATTCTTCAAATATGTTCCATGTTTCCCTGTCTCCATGCCATTCTCAGACAGAAATTCTACCCACACTTCAAAGCTAAGCCCAAATACTATACCCCTACCAGCACCCCACCAAGGCCTCCACAGTGGGTCATACATGAACTGCTCACAAACTGTTTCCAGCAGCACTAGAACCAGGATTGCCTTTCATAAAGCAAGACCAGACGAAATAGTACTTCCTCCATGTCCTCCTTCAAAGACCAATCTAAAATCTGTAGCTTTCAGTGGACTAAAAGATACCACGTAACTCACGTTTCTAACAATCTGACACCAAGTTCACTGCGGCCCATCATTTCTCACCTACAGTGAAGACACACTGATGACTCAACGAGAAAGTGGACAAATTCCAAAACGAATCAGTTCTGCATCATGCTTTTGATGAAAAGGGTAGTAGGAAAGTGGTGGTCATTTTAAAATAGAAGATATCCAAAGAAATAAAATCAAATTCTAAGCATGAATTAAAAATAACCTATTTCCATTATCACTAAAACACCAAGCCACTATTCCAACGCCACAAAACTCTAACACTACAAATGAAAAAAATTACTCCCTCTTTGCATACAACCCAAATGACACTTAGTCACAGGTGCACTAAGTAGTTTTTTGTAACAAACCTGTTGCTACCAAGACATAAAGACATTTGAAATGTCATATAAACATAATGTTATTTTTTAAAAAAATATTCTGGATTTTTTTAGAACGAGATAAAGGAACTGTGAGTTGGGGGGGGGCAGGAGAGAGGGAGAGGAAGAGAGGGAAGGGGGGAGAGGGGGAGTCTGTTGTCCCACTTATCTGGGCATTCATTGGTTGATACTTGTATGTGCCGTGACTGGGGATTGGACCTTAGTATCAGGATGACACTCTAACCAACTGAGCTACCCAGCCAGGGCCTGGAATTTTAAATTTGTATGAATTTTGGCTGAGATGGTATATTCACCCTCTCTTTTGCCAAGTGTATTAGCTGAATTCTACAAATGAAAAATATGATGTGACTCTACTGTAAATAGAAACAGCTGGCCCCCCTGGACTCCAGTTCCTGAGTCTTACAACCTCGATGCAGCTCAGGTGCTTCTCCTGCATCTCACTTAAACCCAAACCACCCTGTTACCACACTTGTTTCCTCCTCTTCCCACCCAGCCTTCCACCACAATGAAATGTTTACAAGGATGATAAACCTCATTCCAGAGCTGTCCTTAGTGGCAAGACAAACAAGTCTTAAAACCTCTTCAAAAGATAACTACTCATCTAAAAACCAAAACTTAAATCTGTGGATTCCTGGACTTCGAGGCTACTATATAAATGGCCAATGGCACTATGGCAGGTACCTCACAACTCATGACCTCTCTCAAATCAAGGTACTTGCATGGCACCCCAGGGTAGAAGCAGCTAGTGAAAGAAACAAGGTATCAGATCTTACTTGGAAGTGAAACTGTCATCTTGCTTTTCAAACCTGCCCCTCCTGCTATAATCACCACCCAGTTTTCCAAACCAGAAATATGAGCGTTATCCTTGACTCCTTCCCAGCTAACCAAAGCCTTCACATCCAGTCTCCAGTTCTAGCCCATTTTCCCTCCTTCCCCAGACTCTTACCTGGGCTACTCCACCAGTCTCAAAACCTCCTTCTTTCTTCTATTCTCCCCACTTTAATACATCCTAGATACTGTCCAAAACGATCTTCTAAAAACACAGGCACTTACCTCATGGTTCTAAACCCGTATCTCCTTCATGTTTGTATCAGTGGCCTCTTAACAAAGCATCTGACACGAGGTTCAAATATGTGTTGAACTAAAACCCAGGCACATTTACCAAACAAAGTATATTCATAACCAGGTCCTCGTGTGCCTGGTCTCATCATCTGGGTCTCCCCAGCTCCCAATCACCTCTCACAAACCACCACACTTCAGCATATGCTATTGCTTCTACCCTCTGTCCCTCCCTCCCAAAAAACCTAGTGACTAGTCATCCTTCAAATGCCAACTCAAGTAACCAGCTTTAAAAAGGCCTTTCTTCTTTATCACTCCCAAACACAGGAGTTTATTATTCCCTGCTTTGAGTTACTCCGAATCTTGAAGATAATTCCTACAATTCTATTCTTTAATCGCATCATAATTTTTTTTCATGTTTCATTTACTGATCCTCTAATATAGGCATCTTGCACTTACTCATATTTTTAAATACTTTTATGTGCTCAGAGCCTGGCAAATATTAAATACTTGGCGAATACTTATAACAGTTAAAGGGGAGAGGCTATGACAGGAAAAAAACAAGAGGAAACATTTCGCAAGAGACAAGTGCGCTTATTAACAGAAGCAGTGCCTGTCTTACCAGAAATAAAAACTAACATCTAGGCTTCTAATCTTAAAGTAAAATCTAGAGAAACCAGAAGGAAGGATCTCAGTGATCGAACGCTGAGAATCTTGGTTCTGGGATAAGAAACAAGGGGACAAACCTAAAGGTTAAACTGTGTAAAAGTAATCTTAGTGACATGCTGTGACCAAACAAGAGCACACCTCAGACGAGGGCAATGGCAAAACTGTGCCGAGCGTCTGTCTGCCCCACACTGCCCTAGGCACGGGCTAACATTTCAGTGCTCACCACCTGGCAGGCCTGTCATAGGCATTCACTTATTTTAATACTCTGGACTCCAGTAATTACTATTGGGTTGGCCAAAAAGTTTATTTGTTTCTTTCTGTAAGTAGGACCTTAGTAGCACTTAGTTGTCTTTAACCTCACTGGAAACAATTTTGTTAGACTGTATTGTGACAGTTGTCATATCAGCGTGCATTTAACAAAATCAAAATCAGTGAATTTTGTGTAGCCATTTTAATATTGAAGATGGGAAAAAATAAGCAACATTTTCTGCATATTATGCTTTATTACTTCAATAAAAGTAAAATTGCAACTGAAAAGCAAAAAAATAAAAATAAAAATAAAAAAAATTGTGCAGTGTATGGAGAAGGTGCTATGACTGATCCAATGTGTCAAAGGGGGTTTGCGAGGTTTCACACGGGAGACTTCTCGCTCAACGATGCACCATGGTCACGGAGACCAGTCACAGCTGACAGCAATCAAATTGAGACACTGAGAACAATCAACGCCCAGGACAGAGTTAAAATAATCAAATCAAGTGTTGCATCATCTTGGTTATGTTAATTGCTTTGATATTTGGGTTCCACATAAGCAAAAAAAAAACCTTAACTATATTTCTACATGCAATTTTCCACTTAAATGTAACAAAAATATTCCATTTTTAAAACGAATTGTGACGGGCGATGAAAAGTGGTGGTACTTTACAATAATGTGGAACAAACAGATGGTGGGGCAAGGGAAATGAACCACCTCCAATCACATCAAAAGCCGGTCTTCATCCAAAGGTCATGTTGTGCACATGGTGGGATTTGAAGGAAGTCCTCTATGATGAGCTCCTCCTGGAAAACCAAATGATTAACTTCAACAAGTCCTGCTCCCAGTTAGGCCAACTGAAAGCAGTACTGGATGAAAAGCATCCAGAATTAGTCAACAGAAAATGCATAACCTTCCATCAGGATAACACAGGACAGCATGTTTCTTTGAATGACCAGGCAAAACTGTGACAGCTTGGCTGGGAAGTTCTGATTCATCCGCCATACTCACCAGACACTGCACTTTCAGATTCCCATTGATTTTGGTCTTTACAAAATTCTCTTAATGGACAAAATTTCAACTCCCAGGAAGACTGCAAAAGGCACCTAGAACAGTTCTTTGCTCAAAAAGATAAAAACTTTCAGGTAGGTGGAACTGTGAAGTTGACTGAAAGATGGCAGGAGGCAGTGGAACAAAACAGTGAATATGTTGTTCAATAAAGTTATTGGTGAAAATGAAAAATGTGCCTTTTATGTTTATGTAAAAGTGAATGACCTTCTTGGCCAACCCAATCTTATTCTCCTCACATAAAGAAAGGGAGGTCCAGAGAACGAGTAACTTGCCTGAGGTCAGATATACGAGGGCCACAATTGTGACTTTTAACCAAGTCCAATCCAAAGCCTGTGCTTTCATTTACAACGCAATCGTTTACCTGATTATCTCAATTTGATTCTCATAGGAAGCCCCCGAGGGAGATGCTACCCTCATTTTATTTTAGTTGAGGAAACTGAGACTTAGGGTTTAATAACTCGCTCAAGGTCACACACACTTGATTAAGTAGCAGAGCTGGGATTTGAACCTGGGACAATCTAGCTGCAAAGCTACAGTCTATTACATATCACACATCACTGCCTCACACACCTCTCTAGTATTCTGTCCCTGATAAAACCAAAATTTCACGTCCCATCTCCCCAAATCTTATGTTGCTGAGACCACAAGCCCTCTAGTTTCCTTTTCAGATGTATCATTCTTTTTCCAAGCTATTCTCCACCTGTACTCTCCCAAATTTGCCTAATACTCTCAGACGGGAGATCTCAAACTCTATCATCTCAGGAACCTTATACATTCTTAAAAATTAATGAGTATCTCAAAGAGCTTTCATTTATGAGTTAATAGCTATCAATAATTATCACAGCAGAAATTAGAACTAAGAAATTTTAAATTATTTAACTCTGTAAATATAAATGTTAATAAACATTTTAAAAACTACTTGCAAAAACAAAGTAAAATTTTGTGAACAGAATGACATCATCTTACATTTTTGCAAATCTCTTTAATGTATGACAGACTAGAAGACAGGTGGATTCACTTATCTGCTCTGAACTCAATCTGATCAGACACTGTACATTTTGCTTGCCCCTGGAAAGCTCCATCCATATACTTGGAAGAGAATGAGAATGAAAAAGGCAAATAACACTTTGGTAGTATGTCTAAGAACTTAAGGTTTCTTAAAAAGGGTGTATTTATAACATCCAAAAATTACCTGCCCCCAAAATATCTCATATCAATTTCCTTAAATCCTTTCCTGAAGTATTACAAAAATAAATTTCAGACCAAACTGATTTAACTAAGACCTCTGTGAAAACAGACTTTTAGATTATGGTACAATAGTCCTCCATACACAGAGCTCTAAGAGAGGGTGTTGCAGTCAGTGAGACGCTGCAACAGGACAACGCGGCACACCCATCTGCAACCACAATGCCCAGCCAGGGTCAGTTCACCAGACTACTGTTAAAACGCAATTCTACCCACGTGCATGTACCCACTAATATGAGTGACTATGAAGTGCAGTCAGAGGAAGCACAGGGTGTATTGCAACCATCACAGTTCTGAGGGTCAAAAATGGTCAAAACTAGCAATTTCATTAAACCCAATAAATTAATTCAAATACAACAAGTCACCCACAAATTCCAACTCAAAATAAATATATTTGATAGCTTAGAAATATTAATTTTTATATTTTAAGTCAAATATATAGAGCAAAAAAACATTAAGACAGAATTTGTGAACTAATCAGCAAAAGCTGGACTGCCCACTATGATTAACCATGCATGATTTGTGTGCTAACACCTCACACCAAGATAGCCCTGGCCAGTGTGGCTTAGTTGATTGGAGCATTGTCCCATAAACCAAAAAGTTGGGTGTTCGATCCCCAGTCGGGTCATGTACAGGAGGGATGCAAACCAGTCTCTGTTTCCCTCTTTCTCTCCTCCCCATCCCCAAAGCAATTAAAAAAAAAAAAGAAAAAAGTCCTTGTGTGAGGATAAAAAACAAAAAACATGTAGTGCGAATTTTGGCCTTTTGAGGGAGTCAACATTTATTCTAGCTTCTAATTCACATATACAATCATTTTATCCACTAGTCCTTTTTCCCCGCTAAAACTAAATAAAATTATTCATGACATGATGACTTTACAAAATAAAAAATCAAGAGCCTTTAATAACACTAGAATATTGATATAAAGCCTCTTAGGGATGTTCCAGAGATTTAAGAAATCTAAAGCCAACGCACTGTTCAAATGGAGTTCTGTTGTGCAGTGCTTTTTCCCAACAGAATGTGTAAGTACCTACCGTTCCCTAAAACAGTAAAATGCTTTAAAACTGGATTTTTGACCAGTTTTCTTACATGAATTCTCACGAGGTTTTTGATCCATGACCAAAAAGAGAATCAAAAATATTAAGAAATACTGTGCTCAACATGATCAGCTGCTACCGTGAGTGCTCGCAAACACTCGGCAGCACCTGGGTCTCCCTGTATCACCACGCCTGCACCAAAGGTCCGTTCCAAGGCACAGCGCCATGGCAGTGTGTCAGGAGGGAAGAGGGGGGTACAGTACAAGGTCATTAAGGACACAAACTGGAGCCCTGGCTGGTGGACTGTCCCATACACCAAAAGGTTGCAGGTTTGATTCCCTGTCAGGGCAAATTCCTATGTTGTAGGTTCCATGTCTGGTCAGGGAGCCTACAAGAGGAAATTAGCTGATATTCCTCTCTCACATTGATGTTTCCCTCCCCCACTTCTCTCTCTAAAAGCAATGAGGAAAATGTTCTCGGGTCAGGACTGAAAAACACACAAACTAGAGCCAAACAGATCTAAATAAAGTCCCAGCTCCGCAAGCATGCGTTTTCATCTTGAAGGCTAAAGTTTTCTCATTTATAAAATATTCACCTCCCAATGCTGATGTGATGATTAAATGAGGTAACACATGTAATGCACGGTGCCTATTACATCATTAGCACTCGACAATTATATTTTCTTTCTGTGGCTACAAACCCCTAAATCTGACTTTCTATAAATTTCCCTAAAATTAGAAACCAAAGGACAATTCTTTAGGTGTCTCAAAAAACTATAGTTTCAACAGTTTTAAATGAAAATACATGAAGTTACTGGTGAAACAAGGCAGTTAGCTTCATCAGATACTGCTTAATGATATTGTGGTGTTTACATACAACTGTGCACAATCTTAGGGAAGAAAAAAATGTGTTCTCCAGGGAGCTAAGTGCAAATATATTTTCCACTTTATTTTAATAAATCTTCATTTCTGTTTGGTCTTTACTTAGCAGGGACTTGAAATATCCCCCACTCAAAATCTGCCCAGTTTAAAAAATAGATCTACACGCAACTTCTCGAGGAGTCTCGAGAAAGAAGCACTGGTGATGTCTCTCTAGACACAAAGACAACAGCGATGTTTCTGTTGTCAGAGCACTGTTTGCTTTGTGAGTATACACTGGTAACAAACAACTTTGAAAGAAAATTACTATGTCTAATGATTCCCTTTTTGCTACTATTTTACATTTTAAAGTGCATCAAACATTTAACTGACTTTCTGGGCTAGTACACACAGTGCAAATACAAGCTTAGTGCAGGGAATATGAAAAGCAAATTTTATTCTTCTAGCAACTGAAGACCGAAAGTTCTTATAAGATGATTTTACCTCAGATAACCTACACCTCCAATGGGAAAGAATTTCCTTTACTGTTTCTAAAATAACAAAAACCCCACAAAGTTTACATGACCAAATAAAAAGTCAATCATTTCAACCAATATATCAGGGAAAAGTTTGAAGTATATATATAATACATATTAGAAATTTATTTTTTAAGTTTCGGACTTAGAGGAAACAGAAGGCTGACGACTTAGGTGCCACCTTCTTTTGTGCTCATTTCCTCTGTGAACTATCACCCTTCTCTTCCACTTTGAACTTTTCAAAATACAACCTCCCAGTCCTACCTACTTGGCTTCTACTTCTCTGGTCCCAGAAAAATTTGCTCTGCTTATATTTACCTAACTGCCAAATCCTATCACTCCATTCTCAGAGCTCACCCTACCCTAAACTGGGCACCACCTGCCACCACTGACAACCCCCTCCTGCTCAGCACTCTACCTCTCTTAGCATCTCTTTGTAATGTCCCATCTCCTGTTCTCCTACCTCTTTAACCCCTTTACTGCATCGTATTCCTAAGGGTCCCCTCAGTTCTCTCCTCTTCCTGTGCTAACCTGTGGTCCATGACTAGGTTTCGCACTTGTGTGTACAAACTTTCATTCTCTTCGGCAGGGTCCAGAATTCTCAACTGATTCTCAATTGGGGGCCCTACCTCCCCCAAAACTGTGAAAAGCATTTGTTCATACACTCTCCCTGAATGATCTCCCAACTTCTAATGCCAATTATTCAATGGCTAAATGTATAAAATCCCAACCACCTCTGGTCCAGATACCTATCAGACATATCCACATAAATATCCAAAAGACAGGTCACACTTGGAGTAAAAATCAAACTACACCCCTTTCCTTGCCAAATCTGCTCTTGGTCTACTACTTTCCAAATGAAATTATACGAATAGTTCCCCAAGCTAAAGAACTTCTGAATCACATCATCTCCTTCCTACTCCATCAGCTCACTGCTTTATCTGCCCCTAATTCTGGTATCTTTCACATTTATCCTATGCTTTTCTAGTTCTTATGCTGATGGCCTCGACCTCTCACAGGGACTTAAAATGAATTCTGACCCCAGTATCTCGACCCCTCCCATCTAGCCTCCGCATTTTTCCTGTGTGTCTTCTAAAGAAAAAGTGTGTCACACACACTTTCCCCATCCCTGTCCATCTAAACTCTAAATGGGTCCCCCATTACATACACACGGAAGCCCCAACTCATTAAGAAAAAGCCTAAGAGTATTTACAAACCGTTTCTGACCCACTCCTCCCGCCCCACATCCTGGCACCCCAGGTTTCACAGCCGAAGTTGTACATAACACGACTTTGCACATGCTGCTCCTTTTACCTGAAATGCTCTACTCAGCCCAACAAACCTATTCACCCTTCAAAACTCACCTCAAAAGCCACCGAGTCAACTTCTTCAAGCTTCCTAATCAGAAGTTAGTTCCTCTTTACTTAGCTTGCCCCAAACTTTGTATATTCCTTGTCACTATGTAACCTGATGAAGACTTTATTGGTCTGTCTTTTTTCCTACAACCATTATTAACGCACTTGGGACAAAGACCATAAGCTCCATAAGGGTAGCAAATCTACACACACGAGTGTGTGAGTATTTTTGGAACCAAGTTCTACAGTACTATTTTAAAATGCTACATTCATATGTAATCAGGTCTGCTACCTTGCTTGTCCTGAAAATGTGAATTTGTTCCAACGTGACTGATAGATAAATCAGGGAGTCTGCACATAACACAGAATTCCCAATGATTTGTCTGTGAAAAACACTAGAAGGTAGAAAACTACAACCCACTGAACTGGGCTGCGCACACACACAACAGAGACCTCAAACACCTACCAACATCAGTTGTGTGTGTGTGTGTGTGTGTGTGATGAGACACACTTACCCACATCTGTTGTTGATACAACACTCCACCTGAGTTCAGGTAAACTTCTATCACTTCACAGTAACTCACAAGCAGCAAGCATTCTTATGACCATTTCCATAAGCTATCCAGGTCTTTTTTAAGGGAAAGTGCCACATTTACTGTGGTATTTATATACTGCTTAACCATTTAGCATGTGAAACTATGCTACCATTTTTATCAAGTTCCCTTTTCAAAAACAAGTCACTGACAAAGTTGATGGAGTGTTGGGCCCCAATCCCATTTTCCCCTTAAGACCTGTCGTTTTTCTGCACAATTTTTCATGTCATAAACCTATGTTGCTTTACATGAGATTTGACTACACAGAATTCTTAGCCTTTAAGGAAGTTTCAGTATTCCAGTTGCAGTAATTTATTGGGGGAAAAGTTGCCCTGCTCCCCTCCCCCAAATGTCACAAAATGTTTACAGCGCATATCCCAACTGACTATGGGGTAATCAGAACCTTTAGGCTTGGCTCTCTCATTGCTGGTGAGCAGAAGGTTGGTTTTTCCACCTTAACGCCCACAGCTTGCCTGAGCCTAACTCGGAACACAAGCTCTCAACGCCCGAACCTTCACATGTACCACTCTGTGGGTTTCATCATTTTGATTGCTTTTAACTGCTTCCAAAACATCCTGGCATTTTCATTTTAAATTACTCTGTATTACAGAGCAGTTGGGAAGAGCCCTTAAGCCTATTATAAGAGGGACCAGACACTACATTCAAGTTAAAATAGATTCAGGGTCATTAACTCCATACCATCTCAAATGTGAGTTTTTAATATGTAGGGCCTCCATACGATCCTCCACAGTAATGCCAGTGATCTCTAAATCACCTTATTCCCCTACTGGAAACATTTTGGCTCCCTCCTGTGCTACAGGATGAAGATATAAACCTCACTTTTAGCTTAGCAGGCACGGTCCTTGAAAACCTAGGGGAGAGACACCTCTGCAGGTTCAGCTCCAGTCACTCTCCACACTCCAGTTGGCACCTCACCGTTGACTGGCCTTACCCCAGTGCATGGGCACCTCAGCGCACCCACCGATCCTTCTGTTTGAAATGACCTCTCCCCCGTGTGACAAACACCTCTTCTGTGTTATCTTCTACAAACTGCTTGCACACCTCCCACAGATTTAATCATTCATCCTTCTGCACAACTTTGTACACCTAAGCCTATAAACTGCAAGGCAGAAACTTGAATATCAACCCCACATGAACTATTCCTTCGTATGTAACTTATCAAGAAGATATAAAGGGATCAGGGAGCGGTAAAGCCCAGAGAACAGTCAAGTTTAAGGAGCCTCAATGAGTCCCCATCTTGGATGCAAATAACCTTCTCCTCTTTAATTACCAGTTAAAAAATACAGTGCACATTCTGTTGTATTCTAATGTACACAAGCTATGCATACAGTAAGCTTTACAGCTTAATTTATACAGCACTTTTTAAATTCCACACAGTACTTTATTAATCACACACTTGTAAAATGGCCACCTTCCTCAAGTGAGTGGCTGGTTAAATAAAACAGTACATCAGTAAAAGACTTCGTGGAAGCTAAAGACTTGAAAATTAAAATCGTAACTGTTTCCAAACATTAAGTTCCAATCACAAAAGTATAAATAGCATTACATATCCACAAATCCAAGTCTTTTCTCCACTAAAATATGTTCTCAGCTGAACCTATTTGGACCTTCCCAACGTGATAAACATTTTAAAAGCAGACTCTCCCTACCAGTGTACCTTGCATATGGGAAAGCTACGAGTGTGCTGAACGAAGATACTGGTCTCCTCACTCTCTGCAGCCTCGTCATCCCTTTCATCCAGGATGCCTTACAGGTACCCTCCCTCTGTCACACTGCGAGCAAGGGTTATGCTTCACATATAAGGTGGCCTGGTTGGTGTGGCTTAGTGGACTGAGTGCTGTCCTGCGAACCAAAGGGTCGCTGGTTGAATTCCCGGTCAGGGCACAGGCCTGGGTTGCAGGCCAGGTCTCCAGTGGGGGGCGCACAAGAGGCAACCACACAGTTTCCCTCCTTTCCCCTCTCTCTAAAAAGTATATAAGAAGGCTAATTTGGGCATAGAAAGATACCTAAGCATTAACCAAAATGCATATTTATAAGCCACAAGCATAGCAGTTAGATTCTTACAATGCCTTTATTTGTAGTCAGGACCAAGTTCTGTAAACGCCTTCATGTCTGTTTAAAAGAAAACAGTGTGAAATTTCCCAATAATGTTACTTTGCCATCAAGATTCAAGAAACCCCAAAACACCTACAAATCGAATATGCCCTCAAAAGAGCTCCGTCATCTACATTGCCACTAACCTAGACACTTCTGAAACTATGCAAAGACTGACTTTCGGAGTGAATCTTCCGAGTCTCCTAAGAAAACCTGTCTCTTGTCACATCCTTGTTTTTGACCATTTCATTAAGTGTCTTGTTCACCTACTGAGATGTGACCAGAGTCAACTGCCTCAAATAACTCCTAACCATGGACACACCCTTTGCCCTGGCCGGTACTCCGCTGCTTAGAGCATCACCCCACCGGCCTTTCGGGGCACAAGAGGCAACCATTCCATCGGTAGGTGGAACAACCAACCAGTGTTCCTCTCCCTCCCTCTCTCAAATCAATCAATCAATCAATCAATCAATCAAAACACGCTCTGCCCTCCCCAAACAACCGTAACTCCAACAACTGCACCCCACTCTGGGGAGCTCTCACGGCCACACGCACCCTGGTGTCCCCCCCCTAACTGGAGCAAGTGTGGGCGAGTCGTTTCGACCTCCCAAGGCCTCCGTTTCCTCATCGGCAGCTATTCAAATATTTTGTTTAAAGCAAGCTGACTGGACTAGGTCACTGGTCAAAAAAGATTAAGCAATTTTTACTCTAAATCATACATTCTAAAGATTGTGATTAAATGCGGACAGCAATTACCAAAAAATAAAAGTCTTCAAAATCTTTTGACCAACGGCCCGGTCCGCTCCCACAGCCCACAGAACTGTCTGGAACGTGGGTGCCCGTCAGCGGCTCGGGAAACACGACCTCACTTCTCGTGGGTCCACACTCACTCTCTGCCTCTTTAACACTGACCCCAGAAAAACGCAGGGAGATGCGCACCGGCACCAGCGGGACGAGCCACCGGGCCAGCAGGTAACTATGGAAACTAAAGTCAAGCAGTTTATTGAGACACCGCCGGCTCCGCTCCGGCCGGAGCCCGGCGGGACGAGCGCGACGCGGCCGTCCGCACAGCGGTAACCGAGAGGCGGCCGGTGGGCTCCGGGGCACAGGGGTCGGAGGGAAACGCCCCCGGAGAGCACGCCTGGCTTTCAGGAAGAACCGCAGGGGCTCGGCAAGCGGGGAAACTGCTCCGAGGAGTCTGCACCCCGACGAGGCCTCGGCGACACCACTTCGCTCCGAATACTTCCAAGTACTTCGTTAACCCCGCCACCCCACCCCCCCAACCCCGGCGTTAAACTGAATTTGAAACCCTTGGGGGAGGGGGTAAAACCGCGGGTTCCCGCTTTGCGGTAACCACTGAGCCCCACGCTCCGCAGCCCGCACACACGCACAGCCACTCCTCCAAGCAGCCCCCCATCCCGGCCGCGAGTCCCGGGCGCCGACTCGCCTCGGCCGCTGGACCCGCGCCGGGTCCGAGGGCCAGGGCGCCCCCCAACCCGCCCCCGGCGGCCCCCCGGCCCCCGGCGGGATGGCGACCGCGGCGCGTCGTGGGGCCCCCAACAGCCGCCGGTCGGCCCGTCTGCGGGCCCGCCGCCCGCCAAGCGCGAGCCGCCCCCGCCGCGCGGCGGGGACACGGCCGAGCGGGGCCCGAGCGCGGCCAGTGCGGGAGCAGCCCGGCAGGCCTCGGGCCGGCTCGCTCACCTCTCGGGGTGCGCCGCCCGCCTCCGCCGCTGCCGCCTCCTCCCTGTGAGTGCAGCGGGGTCTGACCTGTGGAACCACCATACCAGTCCCGCCCGCTGCTGCAGCGCCGCCGCTCCGCGTCGCCTCAGCCGCCGCTCTTTGTTCCCCCTCCGAGCGCCACCTCCTCAGTCGCCCGCCTCGGCCGCCCCGGCGGGCCGCCGCTACGCCCTCCCGCTCTCTCGACAGCCGGCCTCGCCCCCCTCGCTGCGCCCGCCGCCGCCTTCGCCTCCCCGCCGCCGACGCCGCCGCCACCGACGCCGCCGCCTCCTCCTCCGCGCCCCCCTCGCTTTCATTGAAAGCAAACAAGCATCATGGCGGCGGCCGCCGTCCCCCAGCCAGCAAGAGCCCCCACCGCCACCGCCCTTCCAACATCCCGGCCGCCCATTGGTCGCCGCCGCCGGCCGCGACCATTTGGCGCCGAGGGGGTCGCGCCCCGCACGCCGCGTCCCCCAAGCCCCGCCCCTCACCCCCGCGCTGGGGTAGTGAGCCGGCCCGGCGCGCTGCGGGCCCGCCCCCCGCTCCGCTTCCCGCTCTCCTGGATCCGGTCTTGCCAGTCTCCTCTTTTCTGGGCTTCCCAACGTTCCTCTGATTTTGCACCCCGCTCTCTTGAGCTGTTCACTTTTGTCTCCTCTCTTCCCTCTTTCCCCTTGGTCTTCCTCCCCTTCGTTTTGCCTGTCAATCATGTGGAAACACAGACAAGCTCTCAGAGTTTTGACCTCAGCCAGTATCTTAATTTGCCTTAAGGACCAGGCAGTCAGTCGTCAACAGTTGCTTGATTCATCCTGCCTGACATATGCAGAAAAAAACTACTTAATGGCCCATTTCGGCCCTTTCATAGTCATTCGGTCCCGTAAATTGAGGGACAGTTCTGGTGGTGGGATCCGAGTCAGAGTGCCATCAAGTGTCCTATTCAGGTGGTGACTGAAGGTGCGCAGAGGAAGGGCTGGCTGCTGACGGTGTGAGCACCCTGGTGGACTGGGGCCTGGGCTTGGAGGTGAATCAAGCCCTACCCTACCCTACTCTGAACAAGATCACACAGTCTAGGGCAAGAGAAACACTCAGCAGACTTGAAACCCATTTGATATACCAGAGCACAAGCACAGCCGGAAGGAAAAGGAGTAGCCGTCGGTCTGCTCACCTGCAGCCAGACCAGGCCGGGCTCCTTCCTGAAATGTCAACCATGAAGAAATGAGAGTGAACCGGTTCCAGTAATGAACAACAATAAAGTGAGACAGCCCTTGACAGAACGCTGTCGGGCAAGAGTACTGGGGAAATGGGTGGTTTCTGCAGCAATGGAGGGCTGGAAAGGCAAGGAAAAGATTGAGAGCCCAAAGCGTCCTGTGTTCAGTGCTTGTTTCTCCCCAGCATGGCCCTAGCATGGTCATTGCCTGCCATTTGCCAAAAAAATCAACATGACAGCCCAGTCCTCCATGCCACAAGAGGGCAGCATGGAAGCCCAGCAGGGACAAGGGACTGCAAGAGAAGTGCAGACTGACAGCTGTCTGTGGGTGCCCTCCACAGCGCCCGCCCCTGGGCACTGAGCCCTGGGGTTGTGCAGCCTGTGCAGTACCTCCAGCTGGGCCTCTGCCCCCTGTGTGAGTGCTGCATCCTGGCAATCTGTGCTCCCACCTGGAGAGAGGGGTATCTTTTTGTTATTCATCTGCCCAGAAGAAGCTACTTTTTATAATTGGAGGAGGGGTAGTCCAGCTGAGTAACAGAAGACTTAGAGGCATAAAACAAGTTTACTATATTTCATAATGCTAGTGCCCAGCTAGACAGCTCTGCTGGACTCACTTGGGGTCTCTCATGCCTCTAGTGAGATGGTGGTTGGAGGTTGGGTGTCTGTAAGGCCTCCCTCTGTGTGGCATCTCACCCCCCATTTTTCTTTGTGGGTTCTCCCTCCAGCAGGTGATCCTGGAGGTCTTACATGGCAACCCAGGGCTCCATGAGGGAGGAAGTAGAAGCTTCTAAGCCTTCCAAAGAATGTCACTTCTGGAGTCTATCAATCATAACATCAAAGCCAAGTCCAGATTCGAGAGGAGAGGACATAAGCAACACAGGAGCTGCATGCACAACAGTGTGGGGCAGGCTTATTTGGGGTCATCTGAGTAGATTGGAGGTGGCCACAGGGAGGGTACCAATGATGGCCCTGCCTGTGCATGTCCTGTTCTTTCTAAATTTCTGAAGAAGATTCCAGCAAATGCCTCTCAGCTTTCCAGATCCAGATCAACATGGCTCTCATGTCATGCAAGACCTCTTATCGCAAGGTATAAAAACCCCAACTCAAGTAGACTTGATGCAGAAAGAGGTCATTTATGTATTCAGATGTCACATAACTGAAAAATGTGAGTATCATAAGATGCCATCAAGAACCAATCTCACAGCACTGGCTGGTGTGGCTCAGTGGATTGAGTGTCGGCCTGCAAACCAAAGGGTCACCGAGTCAATTCCTAGTCAGGGCACATGCCTGGGTTGTGGGCCAGGTCCCCAGTAGGGGCACACAAGAGGCAAACACACACTGATGTTTCCCTCTCTTTTTCTCTCCCTTCCCCTCTCTCTGAAAATAAATAAATAAAGAACCAATCTACCATATGATTTCACATGTATGTGGAATTTAAAGAACAGAATAAGCAATGAAAATAGACACAGACTCATGGATACAGAGAACAGATGGATAGTGGTTGACAGAGGGGGAGGGGGTGGGGAGCTGGGTGAAAAAGGTGAAGGGATCAAGAAGTCCAAATTGGTAGTTATGGAACAGTCACAGAGATGTAGACGACAGCATAGGGAATGTAGTCAATAGTATAATTATGCATGAGGCCAGGTGGGCACTTGAAATATCAGGGAGGCCGCTCTGTGAAGTACATGATTGTCCAACCACTGTGCTGCCCATCTGAAACTAATACAGACAATGCTGAATGTAACTGAAAAATAAAAGGAACACACTTTCCCACCCTTTGCCTCCTCCCCGCTGGCTCCTTCCCACAGGCTGTGTGACCAGGGCAGATGGCCACTCCCAGCTCCTCCACTTCCATAGAGAGTCCTCTCCTAATCATTCTAGCAACAGCTCTCATTGGCCTGACCAGAGCCCTGTCCTGACCTCTGCAGCCAGGTGTGAGGTCAGCCCCACGTGCACTGAGAGTGGAAAACTGAGGGTGCACAGAAGAAGGGAAGCAGATTCCACCTCCCTCACCCGCTCCTTTGCAAAGGTCCCTGGCACAGTTGGTCACTGTCTCCTCAGCCTCCTAGCCCCTTTCCTGCCATCGTGGCACTTAGCCAACCCTGCAGTCATCTCCCCTGCCAGGCTGTGAGCTGCTCAAATCTGAGTCATGCTGCCTCCATGCCACCAGCTGGGATTGCTTTTGAGTCTTCTCCACTCACAGGCTTTCCCAGCTCTGTCCTCTGTTAGGAGCACCCTGGCCCAGAGGCCCAGTGGTGGGCCTGTCACCAACCTGGGATTGCTATGCGGGTGTAGGAAGGGAGTCCTTGCTCCACTGGGTGCTAAGCTAGGACAGTATGAGTTGATGGCAGTCAGCGTATCTTCCTCACCACGTGGAGAGGTGAGAGGTGGTGAAGAGAGACCGTCTCGGTGACAGAGACTTGGTGCCAGCTGTCAAAGTCCTGATTTCAGTAGTTTTTCCTTTTAGCATGTGATCTACCCCAATTATATGAGCCAATAAATTCATTTTTGGCTTCAGTTAGAGTTGGGCTTCTGACACTTGCAATCAAAACACTTCTAATATGATTCCCAGTGAACACTGGACAGTAGATGGGTGGGCGAATAATGGAGGCTAATAGCTGAGTGGTGGCCACAACCACTGGCGTTGCTGTGGTGCTGATTTCTCAGTCGTGTCTGGGGCACCAGGATTCAAACTCAGGGGCAGTGTAGGGTGTGGACCATAACTGTACCAGTCCAGCAAATGGGGTTGCTGGGGCCCCCAGAGATGGGTGGGGTCTATCAGACTGACTACAATAACTAAAATGCACAGGAGATTGCCACATGAAGCAGGTTCTAAGGTTTATTTGCAAGACAGACCCAACCACTGTATGAACAGGGTGCTTGCAGTGGAAGACTCATGCGTTGTCTCCCAAGAGGAAAAGCACACGGCAAATGAAGTCATGCTAGAGGTTGCCCAGTGAGCCTGAACTGTGGACCCTGAAAAGCCCCTCAGCTCTGACAGTCTGACACTTCCTCTTTGCTGGCCAGGGACCAGCGCTGGTGACCAAGATCCCTCACTTCTAGCCAGTGCCAAGAACACGGACACACCCTAGCCATCTGTCTTCCCTTCTCTGGGCTCGAGGCCTCCAGTTTTCTGCAAAGAGGGTCCACAGTGACAGATGAACTTGCAGGCCTCAGTCAAATCTCCCTAGGGTGTCCTTTGTCTCTGGGTTCACTATGTTATCCTGCAATTGATTGAAAAACTATCTCAAACAGCTTAAAAAAAGAAAGATATTAGTTGGCTCAAATCACTGTAAAAAGCCAGAAAGAATCCATGAGCTTCAGGTGTGGCTTGATCTGGGGCAATCCTTGGTCAGGGCACATGCAAGGATCAACCGATGAATGCATAAACAAGTGGAAAAACAAACCCATGTTTCTCTCTCTCTCTCCCTCCCTCTAATCAATAAATAAAAAAAATTAAAAATAATAGTTTCTGGCCATGGTTTTAAAAAAATTAAAAATAAACAGCAGAAAGGCATGAAGAAGAAAGTGGAAGTGTCATCCCTGGCCCCACCCTAGCCACACCCTCAAAGATTTGAATTGATTATGATGCATTGTTTTTTTTCTGTCTTTCTATTGATTTCAGAGAGAAAGGAAAGGAGAGAGAGAAACATCATTTGTTTCTCTCCACACAGCCATACAGCCATTGGTTGCTTCTTGTATGTGTCCTGCCTGGGAATCAAACCCACAACCATACGGTATCAGGGCAATTCTCTAACCGAACTCACCACCCAGCCAGGGCTACGATGCTTGGGGTTTTGAATAACCAATCGAACAAACAAATCAAACACCTTCAAATATACTTAGTGAACAAGGATACTGACCGACTCCCGTGACTGAAAGTATAAATGTAGGGTAGCTGTTACAGGTGTTTGATTTAAGGACTGTGGCAGATTTATCACATCTCCTGGGCAAACAGTGTTCTGTTATCTTGCTATTTTTTATGGGATATGGAATGTTGGAATGTGAATAGGATGCTGAACTAGACGGGAAGTCTGAAGGATGTTTCTTATGGAAATTGAGCTTAAAAAAATGTAGGGAAAGTTGACTCTTTTTGAGACAGGTAACATGAGACTTGTAGAGTTTCTAAAAACTGACCTTGTCTGTGAGCCTTCCAGGCACCTGGGAAACCACGGTGGATGGTGTTCGTCTAGGGGACACCCACATGGGCACTGCCCTCGGACTGACGCCCCCCGGGTACTCCTCTGCCTCTGTGGGCATTTTTATCAGCCTAAGAGGAGCTGTTGAAGTATCATGTTCACTCATTTACTACTTTGAAAATGTGGCAGACATTAGACTCATCAGTAGATCTTATTATTTGATATGCTATTTAAGTGCATAAATATTATTATCACAACATTTAAAATACTTTGTTAATTATTTCAATATAACTAGTTTCCTTTGTCATCCTATGTGCTTAATTTTATGATCTGAAGCAGCACTATTCTGAGCAGGGGTCTATCAGCTTTGCCAGATTGCTGAGAGGGCTCAGGGCATAAGAACGCGTTGAGAACTTTGGAGTCCTCCCCGCCCAGGGCAGAGGCGGAGATGGACGGACAGGACCTGTGCTTCCGGACTGGCTCAGCCTGGAGCCACCCTCCACACTTCTTCTCAGTCTGCATTGGCAAGAGCCAGTCATCTGTCCCTTCCAAGTGCAAAGAAGACTTGGCGAAGAGTTCCACAAGCTTGGAAATAACTTATTCAGTTCTGCCTGAGCTGCTGCTCCTCAGCAACAAATCTATACGACAGAAGGAACAGCAGGAATTTTGTGGAAGAGGTAGCCATCTCTGCCCTGGTCCGCCCCTCTGCCTGCCCCATACCCTCACGTGTATCTCTTCCCATAAATGGCACCTCCTCTTCCTGTCCCCAAAGAAGCCTCCATCCGTCTCTGCTTCTTTCCCGTGGCCCTTCCTCTACCCTCCTACGGGAAGCATGGAGATGCCATCTTGGACCATGGGAATGAGGCCTAAGGTAGCAGAATAAGCGAGGGAGCTGGATGAAGCCTGTTTTCTGAGCGCTGGGTGGAGCAGAGATACAACAAAGCTACCAGTGGGGTCCTACTACTCGCCTCAACAGGCAAAATCTCCGGAGGCAGAGTTTGGTGAGAAGGGAAGGGAATCTTTTATTCAAAGGCTAAACAGTTTGAAATAATGGCAGGTTTCTGCCTCAAAGCCCGTTTCCTCTAAGACATCCAAAGAAAATCACCCTGCCATCTTCTGCCGGCTCAGTTCGAGGCTGGCCAGCGACCTCTTCTCCCACCCAAAAGTACCATCCTTAAGGAAACACACGTGGCTCAGCTGGTTTCCAGTCACTATCTGGCTTCAGGCACCTTTTGGAGTCTGTGTCTCGCATCCTACTCAGGGCATGCTGCCCTCTTCCTCCTGCCCCTGCCCTCCAGTGCGTCTGTGCGCCTGCTCGCCAGGCGGGACCTGTACAGCACAGCTCCAGGGGCCAGCACCACCTCCGCTACCCCTGCAGGGGAGGAGTGTGCGGCTTGCCACCTGGCCATGGGGCTTCCAGGACCAGCCGGCCGAGGGTTCCTCCCTACCAGCCCAGCACCTGCTGTGCTCCTGGCCCGGCAGGCCACAGACCACGCGGCCTCCAGGGTGGCCCAGGAACTCAACACTGCCCTCTCCCCGACATTGACCGGGAAAGAGGGGAGAACAAAGAGCGGTGATGCCGTGCCCTCCGCTGTATATAGTCTGGCTCAAAATCCTCCGCGTGGCAGAAGCACGTACGTGGGTATTTCCCTCTATCGCACGCGCTGCCCTGACTGGTCGCTGGAGCTACTGCTCAGGTGCAGACCTCAGCACTTCTCTACGCCTCCCCCATCGGGGTGGGGTTTGGGAGGTAGTGTGCAGCCTTTTGTGCTGCTCCTGGGGTCCCTGCTCCCCTCTGCCCAGTGACCCAGCCAGAGCCCCCCACCCGCCCTGCCGTTGCACAGACACACACCAGCTGCACGTTGAGTTCCTCTGGAATGGAGATCCTGTTTGGCAGGACGTGAGACTGATGAGCTGCCATGCAGAAACTGAAAGCCTGCCAGCAGAGCGTGGATTGAGGGGCTTGCCCTTCAAACTAAGCTGATTATTTAAAAAATGGCCTCTATTCATTCATTAATTTGTGAAACTGGGTGGTGAACAGACCACAAAGACAATGACCCAAGTGTTAAAACTTAAAAACAACGGTCAGGCAAGACCTGTGGCTGTGGGCACTTTCACCTGGAACTGGTAGGATGAGAACAGATTGGAAGCCTACTAGGTTTTGGAGGGAAATGTGAAAGAGACCACCAATATGGCCTACAATGCTATAATTATTTATCCCCCCAAGTAATACTCAATCTCCCAAACCCACATCAACAAGAAGCTGGTGCTCTAATTTCCAAGTCTCATGTGAGCATGAAAAGAAACATGCCTTCCGGAAGGCCTGGACAAAGCCATCGAGGCCAGGGGATGAAGGACGTCAGGTGGGCTGACAATAACTTACTCTACCTCCCAAGAAGGGGGCCCCCAGTGTTCCTGCAAAACCAAACAGGTAAGAACCTGTGGCTGTTGTGTGTGCACCTTCCCCCACGTTCTGAATCGGATTGTGTTTCCTGGTTTGCTGCGATGGGGCTGTTTCTACTGCTGATTTGTCTGCCTAGGTTACTAGACCACGAAAAGCCATAGTGGGAGCTGCTGGCTGCTTGAGCTGAGAGGCCCCCTGAAGGCTGGGGCTACACCGGAGGCCGAAGGGGTAGATAGTACCAGGACTGCAGGATGCCTCTTCTTCCAGCATGAAGACGAATTTCCCAGTGTCCCTTTACTTGGCAGCATCCTTCAAGCTGAGTTGGAAGAAACATCTAGAAATCCTCTGCTGTACTCTCAGCAGAGAACGAGTTCCTGGGGTGGGGTGGGGGGGCAGACACCTGTCTGAGTGGGTGGTGGTTAGGGTCTGGGGTCTCATTTCTTCTCAGAGAGATTTCTACTGTCCTTAATTTTGTCCTCCCCACGCTTTCAAAAAAGAAAAAATGCCACTTCCAGCTGTAGATGTAGCTGATACCAATTTCTGAGACTTTTGAGAGGCTTTTTTTCCATTTTTTCTTCTCAAGAGTCCTCTTCTCCTTTTTAAAAGAATAGTTTTTCATTCTGAAATAATTATAGATATACATGAAGTTGCAAAGAAATGTACAGAGAGGTCCCATGTACCCTTTACCCTACTGACCCGATATTAATATCCTGCATAACTGCAGTACAATATCAAAATCAGAAAATTGACATTAGGTACATGTTGGGAACCGCCCTGCCTGGTTTCAGAAGCTGTGACCCCCCCATGGCTAAGGCTAAGTAAAGAGACCTTGAAACCATAAGCCACCAAGGCAACAAAGCTTATCTCTCTGGCAGGGGTGCTGCCTCTGCCCCCTTTACTTCACCCTGCTTGACCCTGGGCAGATGACTGGTTAGCCAATGACGGGTAAGATTCCTCAAGGGAGGGATGACTTAAGACAGGCATGGTCACGATGGGGCCACTGGGGAAGGACTTGGGGGACTATAGAAAAAATGGGTGATGGACCCTCGCCCCTCAGCTTTGACATAGCCTGAGTCCTCACCCGGTCTGTAAGAAGTCTCCTAATCTCTTGGCTGCCTTACTTCCCCTGCCTGACTTAAGCCTGAAACAATGCTGGAGGTGAGTGCAGCCCTGGGCCGGAACAGGCAGTTCCCCGGGGCGATCAGGCCTAAGAAAGAATACAAAAAATCCTGTGAAACCTGCTTTGCTAAGAATGCCCTCAATTTTCTGATAAGGGTTCCGGCATAAAATGAGTTTGTTTTCCAAAGTTTTATGGCCCTTTAGTTAACTGACCCTGACTCAGAATAAACCCTCATAGTTCTTTGAATGTTATCTACTGTTTGGTCCTTACTGCCTGACAATGATTGATGAGCTTTACCTGTTTCCTGTGCAAACTGAACCCAATAAAAGCCCATTGAAGAACAGGCTCAAGGCCCTTCTACTTTGAGAGATTGGCCACCTTCCCTCCCCAAGCAGATCATGTCTTGGTAGGATTATTCTCATCTGTGGCGGATGGGGGTGCTCTGCAGGTGGAGCCCCACCACAGGTACAAACTAATGAACTTATTCAGATCTCACCAGTTATACATGCACTGTGTGTGGCTCTGCAATTTTGTCACATATATAGTTTCATGGAACCACAAGCACAATCAAGACATTAACTGTGGAACTTACGGTCAAGACAGAGGCATAGGGAGACATGCTTTGCTTTGCCTCCTCACACAACCATAGAAAGAATCACAACCAGCTCTCAAAACTAATAACACCCAGAACTATCAGAAAATCGAGCTGCTTGGAAGTCTGACGACCAAAGACTTAAAGAAGCCACATTCATCCAGACAGGTATGAGGGGTAGAATCGCAGAGAAGGATGGAAAGGTGGTGTGGTGCAGAGAGGTGGTGGCAGTGGTGGAGCAGACAGCCTGACATTCATGTGTGGTGAATACAAATTGGGAGGGATATCCTGAGAGTGAGTGATCACAGCCCAAGACCAGACCACACAGCCCAGGGTTTCAGCACTGGAAAGACAAACCCCCAGTTAACTCTGGTTGTAAAAACCAGTGGCATTGAGGTGGTGAAAGAAACAGCTGGATTTTCACCACTTAAAGGGCCCACACAGATTTAGAACATATGCAAACCCACACACTCTGGGTTTTACCACCGGGGCAACAGCTACGGGTAGTGGGTGAAGTGACTGGAAACAGGGCAAGTGCCAGGCAAACCTCCAGGTGGCATTGTCCCCTCTCTGAGCCCTACCCACAAACAGAGCCACAAAGTGATGAAGCAGGTTGCCCTGCCCTGGCAATTACCTAAAGCTCTGCCCCACACAATTTATGGTACCTTTTCTATTTAGGCCACGCTACTAAGACAGGGAGTAAAAGCAGCTACCTAATACATGGAAACAAACACAAAGAGGCTGTCAAATTGAGGAGACGAAGAAATATGGTCCAAATGAAAGAACAGAACAAAACCCCAGACAAAGAACTAAACGAAATGGAGATAAGCAATCTATCAGATGCAGAGTCCAAAACACTGGTTGTCAGAATGCTCAAAGAACTCACTGAGTGTGGCAAAATCATGAAGGAAGAAATGAAGGTTACACTAAGAGAAATAAAGAAAAACCCACAAGAAACCAACAGTAAAGGGAAGGAGTCTGGGATTCAGATCAATGATTTGGAACATAAGGAAGAAATAAACATTCAACCAGAACAAAATGAAGAAATAAGAATTCGAAAAAATGAGGATAGGCTTAGGAACCTCTGGGACATCTCCAAACATGCCAACATCCAAATCATAGGGATACCAAAAGAAGAAGAGGAAGAGCAAGAAATTGAAAATTTATTTGAAAAAATAATGAAAGAAAACTGCCCTAGTTTGGTGAAGGAAATAGACACACAAGTCCAGGAAGCACAGAGAGTCCCAAACAAGTTGGCCAGAACACATCATAATTAAAATGCCAAAGGTTAAAGATAAAAAGAGAATCTTAAAAGCAGCAAGAGAAAAAGAGAGAGTTACCTACACATGGGTTCCCATAAGACTATCAGCTGATTTCTCAAAAGAAACCTTACAGTTAAGAAGGGACTGTCAAGAAGTATTCAAAGTGATGAAAAGCAAGGACCTACACCCTAGATTACTCTATCCAGCAAAGCTGTCATTTAGAATGGAAGGACAGATAAAGTACTTCCCAGGCAAGGTAAAGCTAAAGGAGTTTATCATCACCAAATCATTATCACATGAAATGTTAAAGGGACTTATTTAAGAAAAAGAATATCAAAACCATGAACATTAAAAATGCAGTAAATTCACAGCTATCAACAACTGAATCTAAAACAAAACAAAACAAAACAAAACAAACTAAGCAAACAACCAGAACTGGAACAGAATCATAGGTATGGAGATCACATGGAGGGTTATCAGCTGGGAGGGGGAAGGGAGAGAATGGAGGAAAGGCACAGGGATTAAGAAATACAAATTGGTAGGTACAGAATACACAAGGGGTTGTTAAGAATAGCATAGGAAATGGAGAAGCCAAAGAACTTACACACATGACCCATGGACATGATCTAAGGGGGAGGAAGGCCGGAGGGAAGGTGGGTACTGGGAAGAGGGGGCAAAAGGGGAAAATATTGGGACAACTGCAATAACATAACCAATAAAATATATAAAAAAATAAAAATAAATAAAAAAAAACCCGCAAAGCTTTTAGGGGGGAAAAAAAAGACAGCTAACTGTATCACCACCTCAAGACTCCCTTATGCTCCCTTCACAGCCACATCCTTCCCTCCCCCTGGTTAACCACTAATCTCATCTCTACAATTACAATCCTTCATAAATGTTGCATAAATGGAATCATGCACTATGTATCCTTTGAGATTGGCTCAGCATAATTTCCTTGGGTTTATCAGAGCTGTTGCATGTATCAAGAACTCCATCCTTTTTATCACTGAATAGTATTTCATGGTATGGACATGCCGCAATTTATTTAAGCATTCATCAGTTCAAAGACTATAGAGCATTTCTAGTTTGGGGTTATTATATTTTAAATTTATTTATTTATTTATTTATTTAGACAGAGAGGGAGGGAAGGAGAAAGAGAGGCTGAGAAACATTGATTTGAGAGAGAAACATCGATTGGTTGCCTCTCATACACGCCCTAACCTGGGACCAAACTAGCAATGCAGGCATGTGCTCTGAGCAGGAATCAAACCAGTGACTCCTCTCTTTGTAGGATGATGCCCAACCAACTGAGCTTCACCAGTCAGGGCTAGTTTGGGGCTATTATGAATTAAACTGATACAATATTCATGTACAGGCCTCCTCACACAACCAACGGAAGGACAACAAAAAATTCAAAAACAAAAAATAATCAGAATTGCCAGAAAATTAAACTGTACGGAAGTCCGACAAACAAGGAATTAAAAAAGAAACATTCATCCAGACCAGCAGGAATGGCAGAGACAGGCAGCTGGAGTGGAGAGGACTCCAAGCAAGGCAGCAGCTGGAGGACCGGGTGGTCCCACCTTTGTGTGCAGATAAGCCAGGAGGAACAACTGGGGAGCAAGACAGACCACGCAACCCAGGGCTCCAGTGCAGGAAAATAAAGCCTCAAAACCTCTGGCTGTAAAAACCTGTGGGGGTTGTGGCAGCAGGAGAAACTCCCAGCCTCACAGGAGAGTTTGTTGGATCCCCCACAGGGTCCTAGAATGTACATGAACCCGCCCACCCAGGAATCAGCACCAGAAGGG
>VMDR010003549.1:36701-70987 GCA_007922815.1 Macrotus californicus
GACAGACCACGCAACCCAGGGCTCCAGTGCAGGAAAATAAAGCCTCAAAACCTCTGGCTGTAAAAACCTGTGGGGGTTGTGGCAGCAGGAGAAACTCCCAGCCTCACAGGAGAGTTTGTTGGATCCCCCACAGGGTCCTAGAATGTACATGAACCCGCCCACCCAGGAATCAGCACCAGAAGGGCCCAATTTGCTTGTGGGTAGTGGAGGAAGTGACTGAAAGCCAGCCAAGAGCTGAGCAAGTGGCATTGTTCCCTCTCAGACCCCTCCCCCATGTACAGCACAGCAACGCAGCAACATGGGTTGCCCCGCCCTGGTGAATACCTAAGGCTCTGCTCCTTACTATGTAACAGGCACACTGAGACAAAAAAAAAAAAAAAAAGGCCCAAATGAAAGAACAGATCAAAGCTCTAGAAAAAATACAACCAAGCAACAAAGAGATAGCCAGCCTATCAGGTGCACAGTTCAAAACACTGGTAATCAGGATGCTCACAGAAATGGTTGAATATGGTTGCAAAATAAGAGGAAAAAGTGAAGGCTATGAAAAGTGAAATAAAGGAAAATGTACAGGGAACCAACAGTGATGGGAAGTAAACTGGGACTCAAATCAACAGTTTGGACCGGAAGGAAGAAATAAACATTCAACCAGAACAGAATGAAGAAAGAAAAATTCAAAAAAATCAGGAGAGGCTTAGGAACTGCTCGGACAACTTCAAACGCTCCAACATCCAAATCATAGGGGTGCCAGAAGGAGAAGAGGAAGAGAAAGAAATTGAAAACTGATTTGAACAAATAATGAAGGAGAACTTTCCCAATCTGGCCAAGGAAATAGACTTCCAGGGAGTCCAGGAAGCTCAGAGAGTCCCAAACAAGTTGGACCCAAGGAGGAACACACCCAGGCACATCATAATTACATTACCCAAAATGAAAGATAAGGAGAGAATCTTAAAAGCAGCAAGAGAAAAGGAGTCAGTAACCTACAAAGGAGTGCCCATCAGATTGTCAGCTGATTTCTCAAAAGAAACCTTACAGGCAAGAAGGGGCTGGAAAGAAGTATTCCAAGTCATGAAAGCCAAGGACCTACATCCAAAATTACTCTATCCAGCCAAGCTTTCATTTAGAATGGAAGGGCAGATAAAGTGCTTCCCAGATAAGGTCAAGTTAAAGAAGTTCATCATCACCGAGCCCTTATTATATGAAATGTTAAAGGGACTTATCTAAGAAAAAGAAGAAGATAAAAAATGTGAACAGTAAAATGACAACAAACTCACAACTATCAACAACCAAACCTAAAAACAAAAAACAAACAACTAGAACAGGAACAGAATCACAGAAATGGAGATCACATGGAGGGTTATCAGCAGGGAGGGGGAGAGGGGGAATGGGGGAAAAGGTACAGGGACTAAGAAGCGTAAATGGTAGGTAGAAGATAGACAGGGGGAGGTTAAGAATAGTATAGGAAATGGAGAAGACAAAGAGCTTATATTTACAACCCATGGACATGAAGTAAAGTGAAGGAATGCTGGTGGGAGGGTGGGTACAGGGTGGAGGGTAATAAAGGGGAGAAAAATTGGACAACTGTAATAGCATAATCAATAAAATATATTATAAAAACAACATTCATGTATAAGTTTGTACATGAAATTGTTTTTATTTCTCTGTGATAAAGTCCCAAGAGTGTAATTGCTGGTTCATATGGTAACTTTATTTTTAGCTTTGAAAGGAACTGCCCAACTATTCTCCAGAGTGGCTGTATGTTTTAACCATACGTCCCTTGGGTGAGGTCAAGAGAGAAAAACTGAGAAGAGTTTATGGTTTTGTTACTGAAAGTTCAGCAGGAAGTACACAGCACTCCGTGCAGAAAGCACCAGGGCCAGTCAGGAGGCAGAGGGAGGGTACGCTGTGCACGAGCATTTTTGCTGTAGTTTCCGCGGGACGGAACCAGCAAGGCAGGGTAAGCCCGTCGGGACTGGCTAACCCGAGTAATTTCAGTGGGTTCTGGGGCCTTGGGCTGTCTTCCGTTGTCTGGTACTTGGCCTTGGGGTGATCAGGGCGGGTGAAGAGTGGGCAGCAGTGTGAGAGCCCAGTAAAGAAGGTGCTCAGAGTATGGGCTTAACTGGCTGCTGGAGAACTGACCAGCCTCTAACCAGGGCTTCAAAATGGGGTCAAGACAGCACTTAAAATATTATATTACACTGTGCTATTTTACATTCCCACCAGCATGTGTGAGCAATCCAGTTTCTCTGCATCCTTGTGAGCATCTCTGTTACCGCTAGTTGTTATCTCGGCCGTTCTGATAGGTCTGCAGAGATGCTTCACTGCGGCTTGAAGGGGCATTTCTCTACAGCTTGATGATACCGAACATCTTTACATTTGCTTATTTGTCATCTGTATGTCTTCTTTGATGAAATGTCTGTGCATGTATTTTACCCATCTTCTAATTGGATCGATTTTCTTTTTTTGTTGGGTTTTCAGAGATCTTCATTTATTTCAGGGACAAGACCTTTATTAGATATGTGATTAACAAGTATTTTCTGCTCATGAGCAATTTGTGCTTTTATACCTTTAACAGGGCCTACTGTTGAGTAAAAGCTTTTAAATTTGACAAGGTCTGATTAATTGATTTTTCTTTTATGCATCATGCTTTTGGTTTTTTAAAAAGAACTCTCCACATAATCTTCGGTCCTGAAGAGTCTTCTATTTCTTTTCTAGGAGTTTCATAGCTTGACACTTTACATTTAAGTTCATCGTCCATTTTGAGTTAAAATTTGTTTAAAATGGGAGGATTGGATCACAATTTTTTGGTTTTCATTTTGCTATGGGTCTCTAATTGCTCCAGCACCATTTAATGGAAAGGCTGCCCCTCCCTCATTGAATTGCTCTGTTCCCTCATCAAATACCAGTTGAGAATATTTGTGTGGCACTATTTCTTCATTCTCTGCCTGTTCCCCTGATCTGTGTGCCTATGTCTCTGCCAATATCCCACTCTCTTGATTCCTGTAGCTAACAGTAAAGTTTTTCTGAAAAATATTTGTTTTCGGAGAGAAGGGAAGGGAGGGAGAAAGAGAGGGAGAGAAACATTGACAAATGAGAGAAACATCAATCGGTTGCCTCTTGCGTGACCCCCACAAGGGACCTGGCCTGCAAACCAGACCTGTGTCCTGAGTGGGAATCGAACTGGAGGCCTTTCAGTTCAGGTCGGTGTTCTTTTTAAAAATTGTTTTGGCTATATTACACAGCCTTTCCTTTTCCATATAAATTTTTTAATAAGCTTTTCTATATCTATGAAATTTTTATAAGAATCATGGTAAACCTGCAAATCAATTTGGGGAGAATTAACAATTTTTTATGCTGAGTCTTTCAAATCTTGAAAACGGTATGTCTCCCCAATTATTTAGTTCTTCATGGACTTCTCTCATCAGTATTTTACATAGTTCACTGTGCAAATCTCGTACATGTTTTGTTGGATTTATACCGAAGTATTTAATTTCTTTGGAGTAATTTTAAATGGTATTTTTGATTGATTTTGACTCCCACTCATTCATGGTCAGTATATAGAAATACAATTGTTTTTTGCACGGTAATTTTGTACCCTGCCACCTCATCAAACTCACTTATCGGTTCTAGATGATTTCTTTAGTACATTTCTTGGAATTTTCTATGTAGACAATTATGCTGTCTGCAAGTAGAGGCATTTTAATTTCTTCCTTTCAAACTACGTGCCTTTTGTTTCCTTTTTCTTGTCTTGTCACCCTGGTGAGAACTTCCAGTTCTCAATCTTACAGGGAAAGCAGCCTTCGCCGTTAACTACCTGTTCCCTGCAGGCTCTGTATGTGCTACTTACGAGGTTAAGGGAACCCCTCTCTATTTCCAGGCGCGCTGAGAATTTTCATCATGAAGGGCTTGGTTGCTGAATTTAGTCAAATGCTTTTCCTGCATAAACTGAGATAATCATATGATATTCCTTCTTCATTTTCAAAAGTTGAACCAACTGGAATACATACCTGGAATATGAACCAACTGAATTTATGCACCTGGAATAAATCCCACTTTGTCATGGTTATTATTCTTTCTGTACATTCTTGGATTTGTTTTGTTAACATTTTCTCAAGGACTTTTGCATCTAAGTGCATGAGGGATGTTGGTTTGTAGTTTTTCTGGTGTGCTGTCTTAGTCTGGTTCTGGTGTCAGAGTAATACTGGCTTATAAAATGAGTTGGGAATGTCCCTCCTTTCCTATTTTCTGAAATGGATTGTGTGAAATTGGTATTAATTCTTTGAATGTTTGGTAAAATACTATAGTGAAACTATCTGGCTTAGAGGTACTATTTTTCCATATTTGTACTTTGAACCTTCCTATGTCATTACGTTTGAAGTGAATTTTTTATAGACAATATACATAGTTAGTTAGGTTATTATTATTATTTTTTTAAGATTTTATTTATTTTTAGACTGAGGGGAAGGGAGGGAGAAAGAGAGGGAGAGAAACATCAATGTGTGCGGTTGCCTCTCACTTGACCCCCACTGGGGACCTGGCTCGCAACCCAGGCATGTGCCCTGACTGGGAATCGAACTGGCGACCATCTGGTTCGCAGCCTGCGCTCAATCCACTGAGCCACACCAGCCAGGGCTAGGTTATTATTTTTTTAATTCATAGTTCCAAGTCTCTGTCTGTTAGTTGATGTGCTTAGACTATTTACATTTAAAGCAATTCTTGCTATATCGGGACTAAGTGTGTTGCTTTATTGTTTTCCACTTGTTTCCACACTTTCTCTTTCCTCTGCTGCTTTTTTCTTGCCTGTCAGTCACCTGAACATTTTTTAGAGTTCCATTTTCATTGATTAATAAGGTTGTTGAGTGTATCAATTGTATAGTTTTCTTAGTAGTTTGCTTTAGATATTATCACATATGCATGTAACTTAATCATAGTCTACAGGTGTTGATGGTACATTATTCTGAGTAAAATGTACAACGCTTATCCATATCTGCGTCCTTTTACCCTCCCCCCTGTAAAATATAATTTTCTGAAGGATTTGCCCTACCTACACTGAGTATCGCATTAGGTGGTGCTGTAACATTTGCTTCAACCTTAAAATATGGTAAAGGAAACTCATGAGGTGAAGGATAATCTGTTGTGTTTAATTCTGTTTATGCATTCATTTGTTCTTTGTTCCTGAGGGCCTCTGCCGCCTATTATCATTTTGTTTTTGGAGAACTTCCTTCAGCCATTCTTTAAAGAGAGGTTTGCCAGCAACAAATCCTCTTAGTTGTCCCTCATTTGCAAATATCCTTATTTCCCCTTCATCAGATTTATGCTTCAGAGTCGACAGTTTTTCTTTTTAGCAGTTGGGAAATATGCCACTTCCTTCTGGCCTCCATGGTTTCAAACGAAAGATCTGCTGTCACTTGAATTGCTGTTCCTTTCTAGCTGTTTCTAGGATTTGTTCCCTTTGTTTTTAGTTTTCAGAAGTTTCAATATGTTGTGTTTTGTTGTGGATTTGGGTTTTTCTCTGGTTCTTGAATATATAGGTTTATGTCATTCACCAAATTGGGGAAATTTTCAGCTGTTATTTCTTTGAATACCTTTCAGTCTTGCATGCTCTCTCCTCTCCTTCTGGGACTTCAGGGACATTTCTTTATTACAGACCCACAGGTCCCTGAGCCTCTGTTCACTCTTTTTTTTTTTTCAATCTATTTTTTGTCTAACGTTCAGGTTGAGTAAAGTCTATCAATCTGTCTTCAAATTCACTCATGCTGTCTATCATCTGTTATTTCCACTCTACTCCTGAGTCCACCCAGTGACTTGTTAAATTTAGGGTATAATATTCTTCAGTTCTATAATTTTCATTTAATTCTTTTGTTTATAACTTCTTTGCTGAGATTTTCCACTTTTTTTACTTGTTTCAAGAGAATTTGTGATTGATTGCTCAAGCATTTTTATGTACTGCTTTAAAATCCTTGTCAGATAACTCTATCAATTGCAACAAGTGATTCGTGTGAGTTCATTGTCTTCTCCCGCTTAGATTGTGGTTTGCTGGTTCTTGGTACTACAAGTACTTTGCTAAAACACCCTTCCATTCAGGTTGTTAGGGGGAAAGACTCTTAATCCCACTTAAATTGTCTATGTCAGCCGGCTGTCACCCAGTTCAGCATGCAGGTTCTGTCTGCTTTTGTGAACTTTAGATTTTTTAAATTATATTTTATTGATTATGCAATTATAGTTGTCCCAATATTTTCCCCTTTGCCCCCTTCACACAGCAGCCCCCACTCCCTCAGGCAATCCCTGCACCATTGTTCATATCCGTGGATCATTGGGATAAGTTCTTTGGCTACTCCCTTTCTTGTACTGCACTTTACACCCCCCTGGCTACTCTACAAATGACCTATTTGTACTTCTTAATCCCCTCACCTCTTCACCCACTCTCCCCCAGATCCTTATCCCCTGTGGCAACCGTCAAAACATTCTATACTTCTGTTTCTGTTCTGCTTGCTTACTTAGTTTGCTTTTTAGATTCAATTGCTGATAGGTATGTATTTGTTGCCATTTTATTGTTCACAGTTTTATCTTTTTCTTAAATAAATCCCTTTAACATTTCATTTAATAATGGTTTGGTGGTGATGAAATCCTTTAGCTTTACTTGTCTGGGAAGCTCTTTAACTGCCCTTCATTCTAAATGATAGCTTTGCTAGATAATCTTGGCTGTAGGTCCTTGCTTTTCATGACTTTGAATATTTCTTGCCAATCCCTTCTAGCCTGCAAAGTTTCTTTTGAGAAATCATCTAACAGTCTTATAGAAACTCCCTTGTATGTAACCAAATGATCTTCTCTTGCTGCTTTTAAGATTCTTTCTTTATCTTTAACCTCTGTCATTTTAATTATGATATGTCTTGGTGTGGTCCTCTTTGCATCCATCTTGTTTGGGACCCTCTGTGCTTCCTGGACTTGTATGTCTATTTTCTTCACCAAATTAGGGAAGTTTTCTTTCATTATTTTTTCAAATAAATTTCCAATTTCTTGCTCTTTCCTTTCCCTTTGTGGCACCCCTATGATGTGAATGTTGGAACACTTGGACTTGTCCCAGAGCACTTTACACTATGCTGTTCTTCTATTCTTTTCCTTCTTGCTGTTCTGATTGATTGATTTTTGATTCCTTATGTTCCAGATCATTGATTTGATTCTCACCTTCATTCACTCTACTGTTGTTTCCCTGTACATTGCTCTTTATTTCAATTAGTGTGTCCTTCATTTCTAACTGGATTTTTTTTTTTTTTTTACGCTGCTGAGGTCCTCACTAAGTTTCTTGAACATTCTCATAACCAGATGCATTGTTTTGAACTCTGCATCTAACAGATGGCATATCTCCATTTTGTTTAGATTTTTCTGGAGTTTTGCTCTGTTCTTTCATTTGGGCCATGTTGCTTTGTCTCCTCATTTTGACAGCCTCCTTGTGTTTGTTTCTGTGTATTAGGTGAAACTGCTATGACTCCCTGTCTTGGTAGCATGGCCTAGTGTAGTAGGTGTCCTGTAGGATCCAGTGGCATAGCCTCCCCTATCACCTAAGCTGGGTACTCGAGGTGCACCCTCTGCATGGGCTGAATGTACCCTCCTCTTGTAGCTGAGCTTTGATTGCTGTTGGCAGGTCAATGGAAGGGATTCACCCAGGCCAGTCAACTGTAAGAACTAGTTGTGACCACTGACCACCAACCTCTGCCCTCTGTGGTGGATCAGCTGTGCCAGGGCCCACTTCACAGAGCAGGACTTACTTCAGCAGGGCTCTGGTGCTCACTGAGTCTGCCTTTGAGTGTGTCATTTGTGGAAGTGGTTGGGTGATGGTGTTTTGATGTGATCTATAGCTGTCCACTGAGTATGCAGGCTCTGGGTTTTCCCAGGAAGTGTAGGCCAAGGTCAGCCACTGCCTGTGTTCTATCTGGGGCCCTTAGCATGAGATATAAAGTGATCTGCAGGTGGCTGCTACTGGTGCCGGGCTTGGAGGTGCCTAAGCATGGCCACGCTGTGAACCAAGGCTGGCTGCTGCTAGTGCCAGGTCTGGGGCCACTTAGTCAGAGGTAGGGGGCTTCATGGAGTTTCAGGGAATCATCAGGGTGGGGCAAATAGTGCTAGCCAGGGTGATGGAGTCTCAGATGTGGTGCCCGCCACTCTGTGGCTCTGTGGGGGTAGGGCTCAGAAAAGGAATGATGGCCTCTGCCTGCCTTTCTGTCTGTGGGGATGCTGTCTTCCAGCTCTTGCCTTGATGCCAGACACTTCAGTTCCCCCCTGAATGCCACTGGTGCTTTTCAAGCTGCTGCCCCAGTGCTGGAGCTCAGAGGGAGTGAGTCTGAGTAAATCTGTGCACAGGCCCTTTAAGAGGAACTGCTTGGGAATCCGGAAGTTTCTTCCACTGACTCAATCCCCACTGGTTTTTACAGTCAGAAGTTAAGGGAACTTGTCTTTCTGGCACTGGAACCCTGGGCTGGGGACCATGGGGTAGGGCTGGGACTCTTGTTCCTGAGCCATTTTCTGGTTGTGGAGCAGGGTCCAGGGCCCACGACACCCCAAGACCTTACTACTGCTGCTGCTACAGGCAGATAGTGTCATCATGGTGCCCTGGTTTTAGAGAGGGAGTTGGAGTGGCCGACTTCACTGGTGCTGCGTCTGCTGCTGCTGCTGCTGCTGGAGCGTATGGCCTGGGATGTGGTGCAGGGGCTGGATTTTGAGGCTTTAAAATGCTTTCTCAGCTATCCCCACTCCTGATTTAGTTTCTGTTTTCTGGAGTCTAAGTCAGTTATGACTCAAATATCTGCTTTCCAGCTTCCAAATTTTATTGCTTTTCCCTCCATTCTGTTCTCTCCATTTGTGTTTCGTGAGCTCCTTTGGCGCTCCTCATCCCTTTATTGTGGTTTCCATGGCGTTTCATGGGGGCGAAATCAGGTGGTTGAAGTCAGTGCTCTATCTGAAACAGAATTCTTGTGACTTCACTGTGTATATAAACATATATATATATGATCATATCTTGTTCCTCATTCCTAATATTGCTTATTTCTGTTTCTAGCTTTTTCCTCTCAAAAACATTCCTGTCTGAATTTTGTCCATTTAATCGACATTTTAAAAATAGAGTTTTTAAAAATTGGGGCTACTTCTCTTCTTATTTAGTTGATTCATTTATTTATTTTTATTAATTTCCTCCTACTACTCTTGGCATTTATTTCATTATGCTCTTTCTGAAATAAGTGCTTAGCTCATTTTTTAAATTTTTTGTTATTTTCTAAAGTTTCACAAGACTAGGGTTCTTTTTAGTTTTCCTTTGCCTATACTCAATGACTTTGAGTAATAATATTATCATTGATATTACTTTATAAATTATATTTCACTTTATGAGTCTTTAAAAAAAAAGTTACTTGTGGCCTGGCCAGTGTGGCTCAGTTGGTTGGAGCATCGTCCTGTGACTGAAAGGTTGGGGTTTGATTCCGGGTCGGGGCCAGGCCTGGGCTGCAGGTGCGATCCCTGTTCTGGGTTCACACAAACCCGGATCCAGGCACATACTGGAGGTAACAAATTGGTTTTTCTCACTCCCTTCCACTCTCTCTAAAAGCAATGAGAAAGTGTCCTTGGGTGAAGATTTTTTTAAAAGTTACTTGTGAAATTTTAAAATTCTGGATGGCCCCAGAATTGTGTGGGAGGGGCTGGGTAGGCTAGGAAGGAGCTCTCCTTCTGCAGTTAATTTCTCAGTTATTGCTTCATGGAAAGAACATGTGCTGTACAATTTCTGCCCTTGTAACTTACCGAGGCGCTCTTTTTGACTGAGTAAAGCAACTTCGGTGAACGCTCCACGAGTATTTGAAGGCAGCGATTGTTTCCTTAAGCGTCTCATGGCTGCGCATAGAAGATAACAGGACTTTCGCTGCAGCTCCTTAAAAATGACTCATGTTCGCTGAGCGCTTATTTTGGGCCGTACACTCTTATCTGCTTTGGCACCCCTGGCATCTCGGGCTGGGTAGCTCCTTGCACGTGGGGCTGTCCTGAGCACTGCAGGGTGTTTAGTGGCATCCCTGGCCCCTACCCACCAGATGCCAGTAACGGCTGTAACAACCCAAAATGTCTCCAGGCATTGCCAGATGGTCCCTGGATACAAAATTGCCCTTGACTAAGATTGACTGCTGTTGTACATTCAGGAATTCATTTAATCCCCCTCATAAACCTGAGTGCTAGGGTCTACTCTTACCCCATTTTACAGATAAGTATCTGTAAACCAAGTCAGTGTCTGTAAACAGAAGCCCAGAGAAGTTCAAAGTAACTTTCCAAAGTCACGGGGCATTATTTGTCATTGCAAAAATAAAACAAAGCAGAACAGCATCAACTTCAATTTAATTCAATAACTGTGGAACGTGCATACAAAGGAATTTTGAAAAAATTAACTACTTGATTTATTCATGATGAATAACCCTCAGTAGCTGCACTGAGAGGAAAGAGCAAGTTGCAGACCACATTTAAGTGAGGGTGTGATGTGCAGTATTGTCTGTAACCACTCTGGGGACTCTGATTGGGGTCATCCTTGGAGATCTCTTCCCATCCTAGCACTGTCCTGTGTGTTGGCAGGGGTCCTGGTTCTGGTTCCTTACGAAGCTGGCTTTCCCGGGCTGTGGCTCTTGGTCTTCTATTCACGTGCAGGGAAGAAAAGGCTGGGGTACTGGGGACAGGGCTTGCTGACTGGCAGCCATCATCACGGGCCTGGCTTTCTCCCTGGAGCCCAGGGTTGCAGAAGGCAGATGCACCTGGCCTTGGCCAACCTGGCAAACTGAGTCCCATGCGGCTGGGAAGGCCACCTGAATACTCCCTGGGCTGGGTGGCCTTGAAAACTCTACAAGGTGTGGCCCCAGCCCAGCTCACCCCCTCCCTATTCCTCTGTGGAAGCCTTTAACTATCAATGCCCCCTTTCTAAAAAGAATTGAGACATAATTGCCCTGACTGGTGTGGCTCAGTTGATGGGAGCATCGTTCTGTAGATCCAAAGGTCCAGAGTTTGATCCCTGGTCAGGGCACGTGCCTAGGTTGTGGGTTTGGTCCCCAGTCGGAGCCCATGTGGACAGCAGCAGATCGATGTTTCTCTCCCTCTCTCCCTCTCTTCCCCTCTCTGTAAAATCAATACGCATGTCTCCAGGTGAGGATTAATAGAATAACATAAATTAGAGGTATAATTGACATAAACGTGCTCATTTCAGGTACACGTCACAGTAATTTGATAATCATATATATTGCAAAGCGGTAGCCCAGTGTGCCTAGTGAATGACTAAGTTAATGACCTAATTAACGATAAGCCCAGTGTGCCTAGTGAATGACTGTCGCCACACACAGTCAACACACTTCTTTTTGTGATGAGAACTTTTGAGATGTGCTCTTTCTGCACCTTTCAAATATGCACCGTGGTATCACCAACTATAGTCGCCATGCGGCACGGCACGTCCCCAGGACTTGCTTATTTTGCAACCGGAAGTGTGTACCTTTTGA
Organism: Macrotus californicus; assembly: GCA_007922815.1. Classification (NCBI taxonomy): domain Eukaryota; kingdom Metazoa; phylum Chordata; class Mammalia; order Chiroptera; family Phyllostomidae; genus Macrotus; species Macrotus californicus. Next base: position 48,203 of record VMDR010003549.1, read on the forward strand.
CCCCTTCACCCATCTGCCCGCCCCCCTCCCCTCCTCTGGCAGCCACCAGTCTGCTCTCTGTATCTATGAGCTCAGGGGTTGGTTTACTTGTTTTGTTTTCTTTTGTTTATAAGATTCCACATATAAGTGAGATTATACAGCGTTTGTCTTCCGCTGTCAGACTTATTTCACTTGGCATAGTGCCCTCGAAGTCGATCCGCGTTGTCTTGAATGGCAGGATTTCCTTCTTTCTGTGGCTGAATAACGTTTTTTGCATGTACGCCACACTTTCTCTAGCTGTTCGTCTGTTGATGAACACCCCCTTCCCTTTGTGCTACAGTCTCATAGGGCTTCTATTCCTTTGCTCACGTTAACAGGGTCTTGGGAGAACACTCAGCCGATGCAGACTGCTAGGTCAGTTGCCACTCAAGTATTTACCTTCCAGCATCCAAAATTGTGTTACTCTTGTTCCCTCTTTTGTTCTCCCCATGCTCTAGGTTTGTCTCTAAGTATATGTAATATATATAAAAATATATATATATATATAAATCATTTTAAATATACATGTCAGTTTAGATATCTACACACAGTTGTTAAAACGCTGAAATAGTTCCTCTCTGGCTGATAAACAGATGTTGCTCGGAGTCTTCAGGTGTCCCTCACAGCTCCTTCCCTGAGACCCCCAGGTCCCTCCAATTCAGCAACTCACGGGGTAAGTCCTGGCTTAGCAGGGAGGGGCCCCCAGAGCCCCCAGCCCCGCCAGCCTCAGCCCTGGGTGGTCGCAGTCTTCCTGCCTTTGACTGTACTGAGTGTCACGCTTGCTTGGGAGGGCGAAGAGCCACATGCATGAGGCTGACCCTGCAGCCTCATTGTAGTCTGAAGAGGCTCCCTGAGTGGCTGGCTGGCTACCAGTCAAATTTCCAAATTTCTATTAGCACGGCAGGGCTGGGGTTCAGAGAGCCTTGGAACCTGACCCTGACTCCACTTCCCACGTGTGTCTCTGGAGACGTACTTCCACTTTCTCAGTCTCAGTTTACCCATCAGCGAAATGGGGATGAGGGTCTGTCATGCAGGGAGGGGCTGGGAAAATGAGAAAAGATGCTGTGTGTAGAGAGCTTACCGCATGTCCAGGCAGGGGATGCACTAGTAACCTCCCTTTGGGAATGCTTGTAACTTGCCCAAAGGCCACCAGGTGGGGACATTGGCATGGTGACGAAGCACAGTCCCCTCACTGGGACTGGGGTGGGCCCCTGCATCTCCCGAGAAGGTTTTTGTTTGTTGTTTTTCCTTTTAAAACGATGATTCCCCAGGGAGACAGCAGCAGAGTCTCTGAGGTTGGGGCCAAGTGATTTTAGTCCACGAATGACAGTCTGAGACCCACTGATTTAGAGCTCTGGGTGCAAGGTCCAGGCCTCCCCTCCCTCCTCTCGTGAGTGGGGCCTCAACCATGGCTCTCCATTGCGTTGGCCCAGGGCCTTTAAGCCCACTGTGGAACGGGACCCCACGGTTGACTGGATGACCTCATTAGAGCTCACTGCCCGGCTTTGAACTTGGCAGTCCCTCCAGGGCGCTGCTGTGCACCTGTCTCCCAGCCCCGTGTACAGGGCCTGTACTGAGTCTTGGACCCTGCAACCTGCCCTTGGCCTGGACACTCCCCTCCTCCCACTGGAAGCTGACTGAGTAAAAATCTACCAGGGAACATCCAACCTCTCCCAGCAGTACCACTCAGCAACAGGAACCAAGGCGTGACAGGTCAAGAGGTGGCTGCAATGATCCAGGTCAGGGAGGATGGGACCTGGTGTGTGTGTGTGGAGGGGAGTAGGGGAGGATTCAGGAAACATTCAGGGTGTGGGGGGAGGGGAGAGACAGGGAAAGCTGGGAACAACCACAGGCTGTGCTCCAGGAACCAGCAGCAGCCGCAGCACCTGGGGGCTTGTCTGCAACGCGGGATCTCGGGTCCCCAGACCTTCTGGGTCAAAACCTGCACTTTAACAAGACCCCAGGTGGTTCGTGTGCACCTCCGAGTCTGAAAGCCCTGGCTACTTGCCAGCTATGCTTCTGGCTGCTGTGATATCACTCCCGGTAGAGGGCTCGGGGAGGGGGGCGGTGCGGGAGACTGAGTAAGTCCCATTTGGACTGACAGGGTTTGTGGGTGCCTGAGGACACCCACAGAATCTGGGAGGAGCTGGGTGTGTGCTGGGGGTGGGTGGGATTTGCCAGGAGGTACAGATATGGGAACTGAGAGCACAGCTGTGGTGGCTGAAGTCTTGATGAAGAAGAAATCCCTCTGCATGGTGGATGGCAGTGAATGGGTCCCAGTGACCCAGCTGATGTGTGGTGGGGTGGACTTGAACTTAGGTCTTCTCATTCTGTGGTGAGTGTCCTCTCAAGTTCATGTCACCTGCCCGGAACTCCTGCTAGAGTTGCAGATCCTTGTGACAATTACTCACCTGCCATTTCCACCCATTCCTTTACTGGCACGCCACACACCTGTGGTCCTGACAGAGGGGACAGCCTGCTCACACTGCCCCAGGTCTGCTGTCATCTGAGCTCCCCCTCTGTGGACACAGCTGCACTGGGAGTTCCCCTCCCTTCCCCCCAGGTCTTGCTGATTCCGCTCCCCAGGTCCATGCACTTCCTGTTCCTGCCCCCATCACCTGGTCCAAGAACACCACCTTAAAGGGGACAACTGCCAAGGAGTCTAAGTGGTGTCCTGGGATTCACTCCTGGCCTCTCCAACCTGCAGCAGCCAGAGGGCGCTCCTTGCACACAAATTGTCCCTACACACTTCTACGTAGAGCACCCCTCTTATAACAAACCCAAACCTGCCGCTGGGCCCTCGCTGTCTCCCTCAGTCTCCCTCCCCTCCGCATCCCAGGCCTGCCCCGCACCTCCAGTCTCCACCACTGCCACCCCCCCACCCCCCGCCCCCAGCCTGCCGGCTGCACCCAGAGAGGCTGCAGCGTGCTGAGCACTCCCTTCCTCACAGGACCAGGGTTGCTCCAGCTCCTGGTGGTACTGCATCTCCCCATGACTGTCATCTCCGAGAGGCGGGGACTGTGGGTGCCCAGCACTCCCTTGCATTTCTGCCGGCGTGGAGGGACTGGCTGACTTGTTCCAGGACCTAGAGAAATTCCTGGTCCCTGTGGCTGATGCGGCCAGGAAGTCCTTCCTGGAAGGCTTCCCTGAGGTGGAGCTGAACGGGAGGGGCTGTGCTCAGGGCCTTGGTGAGTTGAGGCTGTCTCAGGCGGGGCCAGCTGTGGAGGGGGCTGAAGTGTGCTTAGAGAGGGAGGAGACTGGCAGCCTGAAGAGAGGGCGAGGGCAAGGGATCCCGACACCAGGTGACCAGGCCAGACTTAGGAAGCCACGAAGCCCCTGAGAGGGTTCAGGCAGTGCTCCTCGGCCTCCCCGCTCTGGCCCTGATGCCCAGCCTCCCGCCTCCGGCCTCCGGGCCGGCCCTGCCCTCTAAGCTCACCCACAGCGCTGCTCTGCCTGGCTAGCCTGTGCCCCGCCTGTGCCTGGCCTCCCCTTGGCTTCTCTGCCCTGACTCCTGCTTGGCCTTCCTCACTCATCCTCTACGTCACCATGGACACCTGCCCTTCCACAGGCCCACGGTCCCGCCCCACCCAGCGCAATCAGCAGTCAGTGACCAGGGCCGCGCCCACCACCCAGCCTTGTGGGTGCTCTGTCCTCTCTCTGAGCCCCAGTTTTCTTATCTGCAAACTGGGGTGAGGACATCTCCTCTCAGTCAATGAGTATGAAATGCTTCCTCCGCCACTTCAGATCCTCCAGGCCAGTGGGTCGAGGACCTGTGGGGCTGCCCCAGGACCAGAAAACAGTCCCCGCTGGCCCTGAAATCTGACCAGAGGGCTGCCTTTCATTCTGTACAACAGGTGAGGGTAGGGGTCAGGGCTTCCACATCTCTCGTCAGCCTTCCCTGTTCTTGTCTCGTGTGCAGGGCCCCAGGGTAACTCCCTCCCCCCTCATCCCCCCAGCTTAACTCCAATCTCTGCTAACAGCATAGTGTGCCAGCTGCCCATGGGCACCGCCCAGGGCCTTCCAGCTACGGCCAGTGTAGGAGTGAGGAGACAGGGGGAACAACCCACTCCACCCTTGCTGTCTGGCTTCCAGGAGGCCCTGAGCTGCCACACCCTCCCCCTAACACCATCACAACCTCCTCACAAGCATGTCTGCTGCGCCCCATTCTCTCAGCCCCAGGCCCAGCTTCCGCCTGGGTGGAGAGAGCCTCCTTGATGACCCTGAGCCACAAGGCTCTCTCCTCCTCTAAGGATGGGGTGCGAGTTGTCCGTGCCCTTGAGACAGCACTTGGAAGGGATAACACTGGGCCTAACAAAGAATTTCAGTTATTGATTTGGTGCTTTGTGGGGTTTGGGTCTCCCTTTGGTACCTGGCCCAGTGCTCCATGCTTGGGGGCTCCCTCGAGCCCCTCTCCAGCCCCTGCACTTGGCTGAGGCCTCAAGCTCTGAGCAGCCTGCAGGCCCTCCTGCTGGTGGGATGACCACAGCAGGCAGGAGCAGCCAGGTCAGCCTGGGTGTAGCTGAGGGGGCGGTTTGGGAGCTCTAGCCCCTCTAGTCCTGTTCTCCTGCCAGGGCCTGAGGTCTGGCGTTTAGAGCGCTGAAGCTGGAGCAGGTCTGATCAGTTGCGGAGCCCAAAGCCAGCAGTGCTGTCCCAGCCCCACCAGGGCCACGAGGCAAGGCTCCAGCCAGCCCTCCGGTGGTGGTCTGTGGTGGACCGATGTGTGTCTTTCTGAAAATGAACAGGTTTCGCATGGACCAGTGAAGCCTGGAGCTACTGATCTGGGTCCGCTCCCTGGTCCCAGGCACATTCTCTGAGCTCAGTGATGGTTTGGGGGAGCTTCCCAGGAGGCCCACTGGCCTGCTGGCATTTGACAGTGTCTTTGGCCTACAAAGCATCCTTCTACAGCTTATCCTTGCCGTGCTTAGTCAGGTAAGCAGGAATTACTACCGCCCATTTTGAAATCTGAGAGTTCGTGACTGAATTCTCCACGGTGTTAAGTGGCAGATGTGTCTCCCTGTCTTGCTGCTTTTTGTTGCCTTTTCCAGCTGGGGAAGGTGAGGAGGGTCCCGCGGTTTCTGCAAAGGGCTGAAACTGTTGAGCTGAGGCTGGGGCAGGGGCTGTCAAATGCTGTAAGGCCCTGCAGCCTGCATGGCATGCCCAGTGGCCAGACTTGGCCCCGTAGCCCAGTCTGGGCAGCCTGTTGACAGTGGGGACATGGAGAGTGCTAGGGACGCCACAGGGGCACACGGCAGCTGCAGCATCTTTTGGTGAAGCAACTGCCCTCTCTGCCCACCCAGCACCCTCTCTGTCTCAGTGGGTTTCCCTCGAAGATTGTCCCTGCCTACTCTCAGTAGAGGGGGCTCCTCCCCTTTTGCAGCATCCCCACTCCGAGATCTGGACTGAGACCCGCAGGCTGACTCAGAGAATTCCACCCCTTGCCAAAGTTAATGCTTCTCCTTGGGCAGGAGCTCAACCCAGGACAAGAGAACACCATCTGGGGACTTTTGTGGGGACTGTTTCCTGTGGGTTTGTAAAGCTGGGCGCATGAAGTCTGAGTGCTAGGGCCTGCCTGAGAGCGCAGCCGGTACAGGGCTGGCGGTGGGCCGGATGGCAGGGGGATGCACAGGCCTGGGTCAGAGGCCAGCCCTTGACCATCAAAGCCTGCGGTCTGCCCGCGGGGTTTCAGCTAACTCAAGCCACATGTGCCCTTGGATCCCTTCTGTGCTGGGCTTGCCCAGAGGGGCCCAGCGGGGCTGTGAGCCCAGCGGACCGAGGCCAGAGCTTGGGTGTCCTGATGTGAGTGTGGAGCGCAGCTGTGGGAGCTCACAGAAGGGGTTCTGAGTGGGGGCAGGAGGGTAGCCTGGGAGTGTGTGTGGGGGTGGGGGCACAGGGGGAGACAGGGCCTGAGACAAAAAATAAGGGTAGCTGCTGATGGGTCCAGAAACACTGGAAAGGGTGCTGGGGAGGTCTAGGGAGTCCACTCAGAGGTGGAGTGCCAGGGTCCCCACCTCCTGCCTGTACCCAGATCTTCAGCTGGAGGCGGGGCTGTAGGATAGGCTCAGGCTGTGGAATGGGAATATGGCCCTAATGCTTTCCGGCATAAACCATCTTCTAAAAAACACTTTATTTATTGATGTTTAGGGAGAGAGAGGGAGGGGAGAGAGAGAAAAAAAGAGAGAGAAACATTCATTTGTTGCTCCACACATTCATATATTCATTGGTTGCTTCTTGTATTGCTGTGACTGGGAATTGAACCTGCAACCTCAGCATATCAAGACAATGCTCTATCCCACTGAGCTACCTGGCCAGGGCCTAAACCAGCTCTAAACCACCTTTCTTAGGGTCTGAAGGACTGCTCGTTCCAAACACTCAGGCTCAACCTGTCCCCGGGAGGCCGTGGGTGCAGGAGTCCAGTCAGACTTGAACCAGGGCCAGCACGCGAAGAGGAGGCAGGCCTGGTCTGCATGGCACTTCCCACTCCCAGGCAGCCCATTGCTTACTCGTGGTCTCCTGTAAAGATGACACATTGGCCACTATGTGGCCTTGGAGCCACCCCAAAGGAGACTCAACTGTCCCTTCAGGTGGGTTGCTTAGTGAGTGGCTGCACAAATACGAGGGGGTGAAGGGCCCACCCCCATCAGGCACAGCTGTGGGCACTCAGGACCCCTCGATGAACAGAAGACACAGATCCCGGGTCCCATGAGAGCCTTCAGAGAGGGGTCTGTTTAGACTGAACTGTCCTGAGTCTGAGCTGCAGCAGCAGCAGGGGGGGAAGCCCACTTCCCTGCCAGGACCCAGGGGGATGGAGGCTGGGTGCCACGTCATGTGTCTCTGTTTGGTCCTGCCTGGCCTGTGGCCCCTCCGTGGCCTGCTCCCCAGGTGCTCAGGGGCTCCCCTGCTTCATCCCCACCACCACCTTAGCCCCACTGGGGCCACAGGTCAGCTTTCCCCCCGTGAGAGAGGAACATCTCGGGCCAGAGAGGTGTTCAGGAGCCCAAGTGGCTTCACCACTAACCCTGCAGGGAAACGGCTAGGTGGCCGCCTGCTGCCTCCATGGGCATGGCCACCCTCCTTCCCTAAATTTATTGCTCTTCTCTCCCCCAGGGCCCCACTAGGTCTGTCCCAGGGAGAGGATCAAGAGCCTTTCCAATGAGGTGTGCAGCCTGAAGCCCAAAGGGGCTCCACCAGCCTGGGGGTTGGTTTCCTGGACCCCACACCCCCATGGGAGACAGCACTCAGAGTGTCTCCTTGTTTCCACAAGGCTGAAGCACCATGTCTGTGCTTTTCCTCCTTCTTTTGAGGAAATTCTCCTCTGCTCACTGTTTCTACCATGCGAGCTGTACACTGCTGACCGCCTACCACGCACCAGACCCTGTTCTAGGCACGAGGGGTACAGCAGTGAACACCCCAGACCAAGACTCTGCCCCTATGGAGCTGATATTTCTGGCGGTGGTGGTGGTGGGGAGACAGGATAAGTACACAGGAGCACATGTGGCTCCAGATGGTGACATATGTGCCATGGGAAAGCAGAAGGCCAGGTCAGTGGACAGCGAGCACCAGCTGTAGGAGAGGAGGCCAGGAAAGACCTCACTGAGAAGGGGACATGTGAACGGAGACACAGGGGAAGCAAGAAAGGGCGCCATGCCACATGGAGGAAGAGCCTTCTGGGCAGAAGGGAGGCGAAGAGCAAGGTGTGCCAGTGGAACCACGTGCAGCTACACCGTTATGGGTCACCACCAGCCAGGAATTAGGCCCTTGACCCCTGATGGCTGGATCACAGTACCAGCCCCCAGTCACAGAGGTCTGCAGTGCCTGAGTTTAGGGGGGTGGAGGGTACTTTTCATCTAAGCTGGGTCAATGGGAGTGCTTTCCACCTGGCGAGGAGAAAGCACCTTTCCCTGTGGCCACGCTGCGGCTGCCCCATCACCGGTCGCTGGGCTGATAGGAGTAAAGGAAGCCACGGGCCCTTGGCTGGAGGTGAGACAGAGGAGGTGAGAGCACACGCTGGCCATCCTGCCAGCAGCTTCAGGTGTCCTTAGGGCTGGTGCTCCCTGCACGTCTTAATTTGAGTTGGTTTTTGGACTGTTTATATTTTTATTTTCTGTTTATTGAGAAAGTTTGACATCTTTGAAAGAGCTCCTCTCCGCACGCCGAGCACACCACTGCACCCTGAGCACACCACTGCACACCGGTGAGCCTGAGGCGGATGCGCCCTTCCGCCTGATCATCCCAGGGCGGGGCTGGCCCTGAGGGGCTGCACTGGAGCTGTGAGGTCCCCTAGCCAACCCTAAACCCTTCCCTTGGCCCTGTTTGGCTCTTCCTGAGGAAGCCCCATCAAAGGCTTTGGTGTGACCTTCCCCTGCCCCTGTCTCCTGCCTCCTGACCACCCTGGTGACTGTCCTGTGGGCCCTCCCTCCTACTACCTGGGACCCGTGAGGATGAAATACACTGTGTTTTCCTGAGTCTCTCCTAGGCCCCCTCTGCATGCAGCTGCCCCTGGCACACCGGCACACAAACGAACACAAAGCGGCTCCCTCTCACTTCCCTCCAGGCGTCCTTCCTCACCAGGGAACTCTGCCTCATTCTTAGCACAGCTCCAACGCCAGCTTCTCCAGGAAGCCTGCTGCCACCCACGGCGACGCAGCCGAACTTCTGGGGTCTGGTGTCTGGTAGAGGCACTTGCAAGTGCAATTCAAAACACAGCGCTCAGGGCACGGAGCTGACCCTACCCTGTAGAGAAGAAGGCGGCAAAAACTGTGAGAAAGGTGCGCCATTGCTCCCACACGTCCGCTTCCGGGAATCGACCCTGTGGAAGTAATCTTAAAAATTAAAGTTCAAAAAATTCTGCCCTGAAGAGCTCATCACAGAGGTAGCTGTTTTGAATTTGCTCTTGGCTACCCTAGTTGCGCAGGCGCAGTGTAAAGACATCAGAGATGTGCAAGAGCCACACCACGAACAGCGTCCCGCCACTTCCTGTTCGGCTCGTCCGGGCGATCCTTTACGTGTTAACCTTTGTATCTCTAAATGCACGTTCGTATTGCGACTTCTTGATTGCTTCATTTTAAGCTTCCTTTATTGTGGTTCCACAGTGCAGGATGAAAATTTAGCTCTTCCCTCCCCTCTCCGAGCCCGGCCCCCAAGCCCACTTTTCATCCCTTGCCTTCCCACTCTCTGCAGCTTGTGGTCATTCTGGTTAGACTGCTGTTTGGGACTCGTGGTGGTGTCGGTGCTACTCACAGCTGAACCTCACAGTTCCGTAATTGCCTTTCCTCTTCTAGCACAGCTTCTTGTTTGCCCTAGAGGTCATGGCTGTCATCAATTTCTCTGTGCACCTATCACTAATGTCGTGGCAAACTTTCTCCCATTCAGTAAACTTCCTTTTGATTGTGTAACAATGTACCAGGTGTCTTGGCAGCGTAGGCTTCTTGAGGAACACCCTCCCAGAGCCCCCTGGCCCCTCCAGCCCGGGCAGAGGGCTCTGCGCCTGGTGCACGGCTCACACCCAGCGGCCTCGCTAGCCATCATCCCCAGGCTCTCCTTCCCCTCACTCCAGGCTCAGAGCCTGTCTTTTTTGGATCCTATGTTTTCCTCTTTTCTGACTTTCATCCTTGTAGGACAAGAACATTCTATAACTGCTTCTAGAAATCAGAAACATGGGAGGTAATTACTTTGAGACCTTGCATGTCTGGAAACGTCTTTGACCTACTCTATGCATGACTGGCGGCTTTGTTGACACAGATAACTCGTTGGGAGGGGTATTCCCTCCCCCCAACTTTTCTGACGGTGTCTGCTTCCTTCCAGAGCTGCTTCCAACACATCTCAAACATTCTAATTATCATCTTTTTTTAAAAAAAATGGAATCTGTTTTTTTTCTTTCTGTCTGGGAGCTTAAAAAATATGTGCTTTTTATTGTGTGCTAAAATTTCACTGTGACGTACTTTGCTGTTGGTGTGTTTTCATCAATTGTGCGGAGCATTTGCTGAGGGAAATGTTCTTTCTTTGGACACTTGTATTTCTGGGAAATTTCTTTCTTTCTTTTTTTAACATTCTTTTTTCTTTTTAATTCTCACCCAAGGGATATGTTTACTGATTTTTAGAGAGAGATGAAGGCAGAGAGAGAAAAAAAGAGAAACATCAATGTGAGAAACGTCGATCAGTTGCCTCCTACATGTGCCCCGGCCAGGGATGGAACCTGCAACCTAGGTATGTTTCCTGACCAGGGATCGAATCCCCAACCTTTTGGTGTACAGGACAATGCTCCAACCAACTGAGCTACCCAACCAGAGCTCTGGGAAATTTCTGGAATTACTTCTTTGGTTTCTCTACCTCTTCTGTTTCCTCGTTCTGAAATTCTTGTTGTTCAAATGTTAGACTTCTTGGGCTGGATTATAAATTAATTTTTTTTCCCTTATATTTTCTCATTGTGGAACTTTATATTTCTAAAAATATTTTTATTTTCTAAGAGCAGTTTTACTGTGCAGGGATCCTCCCCACAGAGCTGGACTTCCTTCAGGGGGGGCTCTGGTGTTTGCTGAGTCCGCCCCTGGAGTGTGTCATTTGTGAAGGTGGTTGGGTGGTGAGGCTTCAATGCAGTCTGAAACTGGCCACTGCTGAGCTGCCTCTGGGGCCTCCTGGGGGTGCAGGCCAAGGTCAGCCATTACCTGTGTTCTGCCTGGGGCCACCCAGCATGAGCTACAAAGTGATCTGCATATGTCTGCTATTTGTGCTGGGCTTGGAGGTGCCCAGGAGAGGCCAAGCTGTGAACCAAGGCCGGCTGCCACTATTGCCTGGCCTGGGGCCCCTTAGTGAGTGATACGGGGCACTCCGAGGCTAGATTTTACGAAAGTGTGAAGAATGAGCCAAGACAGGCCATTCATATGGAAAAGCCACTGCAAACTACTTGGACAGGCCCAAAAGTTGGGTCAGGAGGGGTCTCGAGAGTCACCAGGGTGGGGCAGACAGTGTGAGCTAGGTTGATGGAGTCTCCGATATGGCTCCTGCTTGCCTGCTTTGTGGGGGGAGGGCTCAGAAAAGGAATAATGGCCAGCACTTCTGCCTGGAAGAAAGCTGCCCCGCCAGCTCTCACCCTGATGCAGGACAGTTCAGTTCCTCCCTGTATGTCCCTGGCGCCCTAGCACTGGAGTGCAGAGGGATCGAGGCTGAGTAAGCCCCTGCACAGGCCCTGTAGGAAGAACACCTACGGCTCCAGCAGCCCTTATTGTCACTCAGCCTCAACCCCCACTGATTTTTACAGCCAGAAGTTATGGAGACCTCTCTTTCTGGCACTGAAACCCTGGGCTGGGGGGCCTGGCATATATTTTGGACCCCTCCCTCTTCAGGGGTCACCCCTGAAACCACGATATCCCTTCTGATTTTTATCCACTGCACAAGAGTGTAGCATCAGCCCACTCCATGTCTTTGCCCCTCCTGCCAGTCTCGATGTGGTTTCTTCTTTATATCCTTGATTGTAGGATTTCCCTTCAGTTCAATTTCAGGTGGTTCTGAATGATGGTTGTTACGTAGTTTAGTTGTAATTTTGATGTGGTTGTGGGAGGAGGCCAGTTTACCTACATCGCCATCTTGTCCAGAAGTCTCATTAGGTTTATTTTTTAATTTTTTCCTTCCATGCCTGGTTTCTGCCTCTCAATTTGTTTGTTTGCTTGTTAGTTGTGGTCTCTTGACTTGATAGAAGAAGATTTCCTCATATGTATGGTAACCCTTGACTATCCATTCATCTTTTAAAGGGGAGAAAGCAACATGGTGAATTTTCAATTCCAGCCATCACAGAGAAGCAGGTGTTAGGTTTACCTTCTTTCCTCAGACGACCATTAAACTGTGAAAGTACAGGAAGCACACTCCCAGGATCTTTGGGAAAAGGGAAGCACGTGTAGCAAGGTTTACCCCAGCTCTCTGCCCGGGACACTTTCCAAACCAAAAAGTGTCATTGAAGTTGGTGTCAGTAGTTTCACCGGGTGGAGGGAATGGGGGTTGGATCTTAGAGCTGTGGCAGCAGCTGGGATTTGGGGGGCTGAACAACAGAGAGGACAAAGCTGTGCATGGCAGGAAACTTAGAAAGCTACACAGTGGCTCCCCTGAGCCTTTGGCCAAATACAGGGGTGGGCAAAAGTAGGCCTACAATTGTAAGTATGCAAAATAGAGGTTATTCTTGTGTTATTATTTTTATTAATTATCATTATCACTATTAACCTACTTTGCCCACCCCTGCACTATGCTGGAATGCTCAGGGTGAGACTCTGTGAGGCCAATCAAAGAACAACAACTGGGAAACTAAGCTGAGTGGAGATTCCCGAGCAGGTGGAAAGACACCTTCTTGATGGGTAGGAAGACTCTGTGCTGTTAAGATGGCAATTTTCCCCAAGTTCATCTATTCAGTCAATCATTACACCAAAGAAAATATAAGGATGTCAAATAAGCACATGAGCCGACATTTACCATCATTAGTTATCAGGGGTAACTAATTAATTGGTCACTGTAAATTTCTTGGGCTAGGTAATAGGAACATTTTATGGTTCTTGCTGTTTATGGCCAAACTATCCTCCCACATGCTTGTACTATCAATAAATGAAAGTTCTGGTGTCATGACAGAATTGCCAGCTTGATTCTTATCACAGACTTCTCAAAACTTTTGCAAATAGCTTGATTTTTCCATTTTTAGAAGTAAAAATTTGTTGTCACAATATTCTTACAAGTAGACAAACAGAGAGGGAATTGGTAATTAGACACCTTACACAAAATAACAAGTTTTGGTCTGCCAACGCCCTGTGGGCTGCCCCTCAGCTGTCCAGCATCCTGCCAAGGAAGCCGGGCTCCGTGTGCGGGGGAGTCAGCCCCAGCACCCTGCACTCCTGGGTCTGCAGGAGCTTCTTACCCACTTGAGCTGGTCTCTGCCCCCTGAGTTACACTCTCCCCTGAGTTCTGGCTTGCAGTTCCTGAAGGTGCTGTTGGCCTGACTTCTGTCACTGCTCTGTCTGAGTCCCCTATCTAAATTCCTGTCCTGCCTCATGGGGCGTCTGTAACCTGAAAAGCATGCACTTTAGTCCTCACAAAATGCCTCTCAAAAACTCGGCCTCTGCCTCTCCCCACAAAGTCCCAAAAACCAGTCCCCAGGGGGGCACCCTGCCTCCTCCACTCCCTTCCTCTCCACCTGCTCCAGCTCCAGTCTCTGTAACCCCAGCAACTACGAAAAATGCAAATAAAATAGCAATTCATGCGAGTAAGTGCACACATCCATTAGCCAGCCACTCAGCTGACTGCGTGCTCTGTAGTTTGGGCTCATCCTAGATGACTCACCAGATGTGCAGCTTTCCCAACCCAGTGCCCCAGCACACGGAGAGTGAATCAGCATCAGCCACCCCATCTCCACCAACCACGCCTTCTCCCTTCAGCACCTTCCACCATCTCGAGGGACCCTCCCATCATCCACCAATGAGTGCAACACAAACAGTAGAAAACAAAGAGACTGTCTCTCACCAGCAAAGAGGTCATTGGGGGCATAACTATTTCATGGAAGTTTAAGCAGCCTAAACACCATTAAATTCGAGGCGATTCACTTGGAGGGGTTTCTGCAATGAGCCACGTGTCCAGTGAGAAAGAGAAGGAAGCAGAGAACTAAACGCACCATCCCATTTCTGTGAAGTGAACAGAACAAAGTCAACCACAAAGCCTCCTGGGTGTGTGCCTGATGTATGAATGCAGAGGGAAAGGCAAGGGGGTTGTACCTCATGTGGTGAGACATGGAAGCTGGTGGGGGAGGAGGGGGGAGAGGGAAGAAGGGACACTGGGAACGTGGCCTCAGCAGGAGGCTGAAGGAAAGTACCCGGAGCTGTGCAGGGAGGTCATGCCACATGCTGAGGGCCCTCTGTGGCCAGTGGGACAGGTAAGGGGTTGCTTCAGATCCTCTCCTGGGGTGTACAGGGCAGGCAGATAAACCCAGGACATGTGGGTCCATCCTATCTGCTGCACATGGATGTAGTATAGAATACCTGCATAAGACTCTTAATTTAAAATGTTTTCTATAATGCATAAAAAAACCACATCATACAAAAGCATTCACGGTAGTCCCTTGTCACATTGGGGGTATAATACAGACTGCCCAGTCTAGAGTTACAGGCGCCCCTCTGGCCCTGGGACCTGCCTGGTACCTACTCCCAACACCAGGGTTTGGCCAGGCTGTGCCCACTGGGCAGACACAGCGCTGATCCTGTCCTGGACAGATCCAAGGAAGGAGCCCGGCCACCCTGGTCATGGGGCACCAGCTGGTCACATATCTTGGTTTTGAGAAGCAATGGTTTTGAGTAAGCACTTGCCTACTTTCTTCAGAGATTCCCAAGGCTGTGCCACACAGGGCTCATATCAGGACAGGCAGGGTCCCTCTGGCTCAGCCTCTTAAATCACAGGAGCCCCTCACCCTGGCCCATCGAATCCTTGTGGTCATCCTCACATCATCATGATTTTTGTCATCAACACCATCATCATCATCACCGCTGTCATCATCATCGTCTTCACCATTGACATCATTGTATCATCATCCTCATTGTAATCGTCACCCCCATCATAGTCATTGTTATCATTGTCATTGTCTTCACCATTGTCATCATATCATCATCACCATCACTGTCATAGTCATTATTATATTGTCATCACCATCATCGTCATTGCCATCATCATCATCACTGTCATCACCGTCGTCAGAGTCATTGTTATGGAGGTCATCATCCTCAGGGCAGGGGGATGCTGCTGCTGCTGCCTCCAGGTGCTCTGCTTGGCTCACCTTCTTTGATCTGTACAGTGCGCCTGTGAATGGTGTGTTGTTATCCTGGCTTACAGCTCAGGAGGCCGAGGCCCACAACAGGAGTAGGCCTCTTCCAAGACCTCGTGGTCTTGTGGCAGAGCTCCGCCCAGCAGCCCATCGGTCTGGGCAGCCCTCATGTGTGGAACACTTCTTCTCTGCTGCGGCCTGGATGGCCACGTGGCCCCAGGCACTGCTTCTCACCACAGACCAGTCCCAATAGTGTCAAATTGTCCATGCGCTGGCTGTCTGGGAACACAAGACAGGAGCAGTAGGTTGGAGCAAAAGAGTCTAGCTCTTGCCACCTCTGCTGGCTGCATAGGGACCAGCCATGCTCTCCTCCAGTGGCGGTGGTGGCAGCTAGGGGTCCAGCCACACAGCCTGCTCCTAGCTTAGGACAGGAAATAGGCTTGGGCTTAGGCTCGGGCTCAGGGGGCACTGCTGATGGGCCCTACTTCCCTGGTACTTGCTAAGTGTCTGAGACCCCTGCTGTGTGCCCCTTATTGAGGGCCCACCATGCCTGCCACTGTGGTTGTGCCCCTGCAGTGCCACCCTGTGCGGTGTGTCACTCACATGATCTCTGGCTCCTCACAGCAAGCTGCATTCAGTTCATGGCTGGGAGAACTGTGGCTGAGGGTTAGGAAGTTGCCAGGGTCACATGATTAAGAAGTAGGGAAGGTATTACTCAAACCCATTTCACACTGATTGTCTCCAGAGCCATTTTGGCAGAATAACTGAGCTTTTCTTGCTCTGTTCTCCCAGCTCCCAGCCTCTTTTGTGTGCTGGCCGCCCTGGAGCCAGGAGCATGGCCCTTGGAGAAGTGCCCGGAGGAAGGCACAGGGTTAGCCAGGTGTTTGCTGGGGGACTTTTAAAATCCGTGGCTTGGGTCACCCACAGCTCTTAGAACAAGGACTTTAGGTACAAAAGATATTGAATTCCAAAGTAGAGGATATGAGTCAGCTCTTGGTTGCAATGGTGCTGAGAGAGCCAGGTCCCCCAAGCATGTATAGAACCTTCTTGGGTCTGCAGGGAAGTATCCCTGAGTCCAGCTGGTATAATTCTCTGAGAAGGGACCCTGCTTTCAACACCCCTCGCCTCCCAGGGGGTGACCCAGAGGGCAAGCAGAAACAGAGCCCAGAGACAGAGGGCACCTGGCCTTGCTTGCCAGGCGAACCTGGGAGCTGGGGGTCCTTCAAAGAAGGCCAGGCCCAGACCAGAAGGCAGCAGGGGCTCGGGGCTGAGTGAGGCCTCCAGGCAGATGTGTGGGGAGCCACCCGGAGTGCTTGGGCACCGGGAGAGATGAAGGCATCTTGGTTTAGGGGTGCCATAATCCAATGACTGGTGTCCTCGGAAGAAGAGGAAGAGAGGTCACGGACACATACGGAGAAGAAGGCGGTGTGAAGAGGGAGGTAGGCGGAGGCTGGAGTGAGCAGCCTCTCCCCAGGGAAGGCCTGGGTCCCCAGAAGCGGTGAGAAGGGATCCTTCCCTGGAGCCTGCAGAGAGAGCAGGCCCTGCTGCCCTCCTGGTGTCAGGCTGCTAGACTCCATGAGGTCACTGCTGTGAGAGCATACTTGCCATGTGTTTAAGCCACCAAGGTTGTGGTAATTTGTTACAGAAACCTGGGAAACTAGTGCCCTATATTAAGAAACTGGAAGAAAAAAAAAGCCCATATGATCAGTTAAATAAATGGAGGAAAAGGATTTGACATCCATTCCTGATGAGAACTGTCTCCGCAAATGAGGAACAGAGGGGAGTTTCCTCGACCCCACAAGGAGTGCGGATGAAGATCTCACCGACGTCACACCAGCACTGAAGGACTGAGTATGTCCCCTGACCAGGAGCACAACAAGAATGTTCAGTTTCACTTCCGTTCGAGATCGCACGGGAGGTTCCAGTAGAAGGAAATGAAAGTCACCCGACCGAGGGGGAAGAAAAGCCGCCTTCACTCACAGCTGGTGTGACTCCCTGAGGAGAAAGCCCGGTGAGACCCACAGTGGCTACTAGCACTTTTGAGCTTAGTGACGTTGCAGGGCTCAGACATCAACCCACAAACGTCAATTTTATTTACGTATCCTAGGACTGAAAAGTAAGATACTGAAATGAAAACAAAGGGCATTTAAAGTAGCGTGAAAATATGTCATCTAAAAAAGATGTAAAGAACCCATATACTGAGGCTACAAAACATCACAGAGAGATTGGAGACCTAAGTAAAGGAAGGGGAGAGCCGCACGTGTTTCATGCATGGGATACTCCATGTTGTTAGTATGTCAGTTCTGAGGTTAGTCTAAAGACTCAGTGCAATTGCAGTTATAACTCTAGGAGAATTTTTGTGGAAATTAACAAACAGATTCTAAAATTTATACGGAAATGCAAAGGACCTAGAATAGTCCAAACAGCTTTGGAAAAGAATAAGGTTGAAGGGCTAACCCTACCTTATTTCAGAATTTATTCTAGGGCTACAGAATAGAGACAATGTGGTGTTGATCCAAAGATGCTACCTTTTGGATTATCTGAATAGTTTTTACTATTCCATTTCAATTTATTTAGTTAGTTTATCTATATATGTCTCTGTGCAGATTGTTTTTGGCGATCACTGGAGGAGTTACGATATGCATACTTAGCTTTTCACAGTCTGCTCAGAATCGGTATTTTAACTTCAAGTAAAAGATTGAAAGCTTTATCGTGCCCGCTCCCTTTTTACCTTGCAGTTCCCTGTGCGCTACACCCTCATGTCAGAAACCCCATAGCTTATGCTGTAGTTTTTATTTCCTTCAACAGCAAACACGGTTTAAAGAACCCAAGAGGAGAATAGCCTGTTGTATTTACCCAGATACTTATTTCTGTTGCTCTTTTTTTATTCTTGATTTTCTAAGTTTTCTTTTCCTATCATTTCCCTTCTGTCTGAAAAAGTGTCCCCAGCAATTATTTTGGCGCTGACAACACACTGTCTTAGTTTTTCTTCCCTTAAAGAATATTTTTGCTGGATCTGAAATTTGGTGTTGACAATTCTCTCAAGAGTTTAAGAATATTCTTCCATGATCTTCTGGGTTTCGTGGTTTCTGATGTAAAATCTGAAGCCATTTGAATCGCTATTTCCCTGCATTTAATGTGTCTTTATTTTCTGGCTGCTTTTAAGATATGTTTCTTTATCTAGGTCTTCCCGGTTTGATTGTGATGTGCAGCACGGATTTCTTCGAGGTTATTGCATCGGGGATTCCTTTAGCTTCCTGAACGTGTGTACATGTGAGGGAGCGTCTATTTTGCCAGACTGGGGAGTTTTCAGCCATTATCTCTCAAATATTTCTCTCTACATCGTTTCTCCTCTCCTTCTGGGTCACTGATGACATCCTTGTAGATGTTTTGGCGTTGCCCCACGTGGTTCAGAGGCTCTGCTCATTTTTTTCTATAATTTTTCTCTCTGTTGTTCATTTTTGGATAAATTCTACTGATCTATATTCAGGTTCAGAGATTCCTTTTCCAGTCAGAAAATTTCTTTATTTTGGTATTGCATTTTCCAAACCTAAAATTTCCACTTGGCTTTTTTTAATCCTCACCTAAAAATATAGTTTACTGATTCTAGAGAGAAAAGAAGCGGGGGGAGAGAAAAAGAGAAGGAGAGACAGAGAGAGATTTGAGAGAGGGAAACACGTCAGTCAGTCGCCTCCCGGACTCACCCAGCTGGGGACCGAACCTGCAAACCAGGTACGTGTGCCACCTGGAAATCAAATCTGTGACTTTTTGGTATATGGGACTGAGCCACACCAGCCAGGGCTCCACTTAGCTTTTTTTAGTATCTTCTATTTCTCCACTGAGACTTTCTATCTTTTCGTTCATTTCAAAAATTCTTTGCTTTTATTCCCTGGAGGATGAATGTAATAGTTCCTTTAAAATCTTCTCAGAGTAGTGTCTGTGTCACCTGAGCGTGACATCTGGTGACTGTCTTTCCCCTTGTGAGCTGATGCCAGCTTTGTCCCAGCACTTCTTCTGTCAAGCAATTTTGTTTTGTCCCCTGAACTTTGTGATATCACAGTACGGGCTTCTAAGTCTTGTTTAAGTTCTACAGAGAACATTGACTTTTTTTTGTCTGTAAGCTTTAGCAGGCAACCTGCTTTCTGAGCATTGTGATTCTGATCCCTGTTCAGGTTTCAAAGCCTTTGCAGTGATTTGTGCCTGCCCTGTGCATGCACCTCCTGGTGGCTCACCTGGTACCTGAATAGTGGTCTACCCTGTAGTTCAGCTCTGAAAGCCATAGATTTGCTGCGTAGTGTCAGACCCATACATACACATGCACAGCTCGGGGGTGAGTCCGGGAGTTCATGCACAATTTTATGGAGTCAGAGGGATTTCTTGAGCTCCTATCTCTACATAATTTTCCCAGTACTTTCCTGCTTCCAGTGTCTCCCTCACCCCCCATTCTCTTACCTACTACCTGGGTTTCTAGCTAGAATACTGGGACTTTAGTTTTCCCGCTCTGTCACACACAGGATGCAACTGTGTCTGCCTCTGGGACCAAGCAATGAGGGGGGGAGAGAGTAAAAGCTAGGGATATTCCCCCTGCACTCTTGGGACCACAGTTCCTTCGGTCAGAATGGGTTTTCTTATCTCAGAGTTTCAGGTGTTTTCCCAGCTGCCATTGTGGCTCCGCCTCTGTGGGGATTGCCTTGGGGGCTGGGTGGGAGAAACAGAGAAATAGGTTTCCTCTTTCTATTCCAAGGAGCAACCCTCTTCCCACTCTTTGAACTAAGGGTTTCTCTTAGAGTTCTTGCTAGTCACACCCAGTGCATTCAGCTGGGTTCCAGGCTGTGTTGGAGTCTAAGCCAGGTCATAGCAAAGGAAGAAAACGGGAAACTCACGGTGGTTTAGTGGTATTTAGAGATCTGGTTTCCTTCCCAATCTGTATGCTATCATGTTTTTAATCAACTTCATTTTTTAGGACAGTTTTAGGATCACAGCAACATTGAGGGGAAAGTATAGAGAGCTCCCATATCACCCCCCACCCCAAATGCACAGCCTCCTCTCTATCAACAGCTCACACCAGAGTGGTATGCTTGTTATGAGCAACGAACCTACACTGCCATGTCATTATCACCCAAAGTCCACAGTTTACGACGGGGTTCACTCTCGGTGCTGTACATTCCATGGGTTTAGACAAACGTGCAATGGCATGCGTTCCCCGTTGTAGTAGCCTTCAGGATAACCTCACAGCCCTGATATCTGCTGTGATCTGCTATTTACCCCTCCTCATCTCCACCCACCAAACTCCGACATCCACGGATCCTTTTACTGTCTCCACAGTTTTGTTTTTCTCTCATAGTTGGAATCATACAGTATTGTCTTTTCAGATTGGCATTTTTCACTTAGTAAAATGTATTTAAGGTTTTGTCAGGTCTTCTCATGGCTTGATAGCTCGTTTCTTTTTAGCACCGAGTAATATTTCATTGTCGGGATTACCATGGTTTATTACTCATTCACTTACTGAAAGCTATCTCGGTTGTTTCCAAACTTGTAGATCATGAATAAAGCTGCTGTAAGCATCCACGTGCAGGCTTTTGTGTGAACATAAGTTTTCACCTTCTTTGGATAGACACCACGGAGCATGACTGCTGGGCTGTATGGTAAGACTGTGTTTAGTTTTACAAGAAGCTGCCAAACTCTCATACAAAGTGGCCGTGTCGTTTTTCACTCCCCCCAGCAACGAGTGAGCTTCTGTTGCTCCTCGTCCTGGCCAGGGTTTGGTGTTGTCAGTGTTTTGGGATTCAGGCGTTCTAATAGGTGTGCAGTGAATGGCATTTCATTGTTGTTTCAATTGGCCTTTCCCTGATGACAGGTGATGTGGAACATCTTTTCACTTGTGTATTCGCCATCTGTATATCTTCTGTAGTGAGATGTCTGTTAAGTTCTTTTGACCACTTCGTATTTATTTATTTTGTAAGATTTCATTTATTTATTTTTAGAGAGAGGGAAAGAGAGGGGAAAAGAGAGGGAGAGATACTTTGATATGACAGAGAAACACTGATCGGTCGCCTCTCACACACGTCCCGACCGGGACCAACCCTGCGACCTGGGCGTGTGCCCTGACTGGGGATTGAACCAGCAACCTTCACTTTGCGGGACAACGCCCAGCCCGCTGAGCCACGCGGCTCAGGGCTTGCCCACTTTTTAAACTGAGTTGTTCATTTTCTTACTGTTGAGTTTTAAACAGTTTATTTTTTTCTTGTGCTATGTGTTGGATAACCGTCCTTCACCAGATGTATCTTTTGCAAATATTTCCTCCCAGTCTGTGTCTCATTCTCTCATTCTCTTGTGTGTGTCCTTCACACCCAAAAGTGATTTCTGTCTAAATGAAGCCCAGTTCCTCAGTTATTTCTTCCAGGTATCACGTCTCTGGTGTTCTACCTAGAAAGTTATCACCATACCCAAAGTCATCTAGATTTTCTCATATGTTATCTTCCAAAATCTTTTTGGAAGTTTTACGCTTTACATTAGGTCTGTGATTTATTTTGAGTTAATTGTTGTGAAGGGTGTGAGATTCTTTTTTTTTTTTTTTTTTTGCATGCAGGTGTGCATTTGTTCTGAAACCATTTGTCGAGAGACTATGCTACCCTGGCTGGGTGGCTCAGTTGGTTGGAGCATTGTCCTATACACCAAAAGGCTTTGGGTTCAATTCTTGGTCAGGGCACACACCTAGGTTGCAAGTTTGATCCCCAGTCGAGGCATGAATAGGAGGCAACCAACCAATGTTTCTCTCACTCTTTCTCTCCCTTCCTCTCCCTAAAAAATCAAGAAATATATCCTTGGGTGAGGATTCAAAAACGAAAGCAAGACTATGTTTTCTCCATTGTATTGCCTTTTCTCATTTGTCAAAGGTCGGGTGACTGTATTTGTGCGGGTTTATGTCAAGGCTCTGTGTGGTCCCAGTGATCTGCTCGCCCGTGTGTTCATTCAGCAGTGCCGTGTTGTCCTGACTGCTGTAGCTTTTATGTGAGTCCTGAAATCCTGCACGGTCAGTCCTGCAACTTCGTTCGTCTCTTTCAGTCTTGTGTTTTTTTGCTTCTTCATGTGAACTGTAGAATCAGTTTGCTGATATCCACAAAATAGCTTTCTGAGGTTTTGATTGGGATCGCGTTCAATTTATATTTTAAGTTGGGAAGAATTATTCTTATCAAAGTATTATTTTTATATCTATGAACATAAACTATCTCTCCATTTATTGTTATTTCTGTCACCAGAGTTGTTGTTTTCCTCGTATATTTCTTGTGCATATTTTGTTAAATTGTACAAAATTGGGGAGGTGTTAATGTAAATAGTATTAAAACAATTTTGTGGTTCCTTTTTTAAAGATTTTATTTATTTACTTTTAGAGAGAAGGGAAGGGAAAGGGAAAGAGAGGGAGAGAAACATCCATGTGTGGTTGCCTCTTATGGGTCCCCCGCTGGGGACCTGGCCCGCAACCCAGGTACGTGCCCCGACTGGGAATCAAACCGGTTCACAGGACGGCACTCAACCCACTGAGCCACACCAGCCAGGGCCATTTTGTGGTTGTTTTAAATTAAAACAATTTCAAATTTTATTTGTTCATTTCTGGTTTTTAATTTCAAATTCTACTTAGTTGTTCATTGGTGTATAGAAAAGTGGTTGAATTTTGTGTATTAATATTTTATCCTGCACCTTGCTATAATTGCTTATTAGTTCCAGGAGTGTTTTTTCTTATTTCTTTTGGATTTTTTACATAGACAATTATGTCACCTGTGAACACAATTTTATTTCTTCTTCCCCAATCTTTGTACATTTTATTTCTTTTTCTTATCATATTGCATTAGCTAGGATTTTCAGTATGATGTGGAAGAGCAGTGGTGAGACAGCACATCCTTGTCTTATTCCTGCTCAATGGAAAAGGTTTGAGTTGTTTATTATTATTATTATTATTATCCTCACCTGAGGATATATTTATTGTTTTT